>JAPPVO010007285.1:0-60422 GCA_030407325.1 Camellia japonica
TTTTTAGATAACTAAAATTTAGTTTAGTAAAAAAAAATTAAAAACACTCTATATTTTCATATAAATTTATTTTTTAAGCAAAAATCATTTTAGTATTTATTTTTATCAAACTAATTTATATTTAAAAAATTGAAAGCAAAATTTGAAAACCAAACTAAATTGAGTATTTATATTTTCAATTTTTTACATTCAAACACACAATTGATGAAAATATTGATACAAGAAAAAAAAAATCTTAAGACATGATTAAATTGACTGAAGTATTAGGAAAATTGTATTGATGTACTATGTATTTCATTAATTTATTAATAAAATTTTCTTTTGCTGATAAAAAAAAAAAATTCCCTTCAATCTGAAAATATTAATTTCTTTTGGAGAATCCAATTTTTTTTTTTTTTGGGGTAAAAATACTAACTTTCCACTATTGCCCTTTGACTTTTTTTTGGAAATATCAATTGTCATAATTATACTTTTTGTGTATGAATTTAAAAGAAGAGCAAAATAAGAAATTCATGTTATTTTAGTCCTTAATTTTTGGAAAAAAACTAATATTTTGAGACAATAAAAAATAGAATAAGGGACTAATATTTTGGGACGAAAGAAGTATATATATATACATATAGGGTTTGGTTTCTCTCATGTTCACAATATAACTTGAGAGAATAATTGGACTTAGTGGGCTCATTGTGAACCCAATATCAGTGATCCAAATCATTCACTTTTTAGTACTCGTTGAGAATAATATGCATGTAAAAAATAAGATGATTGGATTTGAATTACATTTATCTTTAAAAAATGGACGACAAATATAATTTCAAGAATAACTGTCAGTTTTTTAAAGACAAATGTGAATCAAATATATAACTACCGAAATTCAATCATATTAATTTTTTATATGAATATTCTTCTCAATAAGATCTAAAAAGTGAACGGTTTTGTACGGGGGCGAAATATCTTCTGCTTTCCGTACTCCTCGGACTCCAAGCTTCTCGTGACGGCGTCTAACCTGGCAACATAGAAACGGTGAGCTGCCCGGCGGTGGCTTACCGGAACGACCCTCCGACGATCAAGTCAGATTACTTGAGGAAGAAGGAGGCTGTTAGAGAGAGAGTGTGTGTTTCAGATGGCGCAAAATTGCTTTTTGTTACTTACCTCCAAAGTTCACCCTCCCACTCCTATTTCTAGGCTGGCCATGCAGCCTCAGGATTGTGCGCGCACTTCCTCTGCTGTCCTTCCCTAGACAGGTGGCAGTGCTCGCCTCTCACCACCTTACGCGTGTAAAGGTTTAGTCCTCCAACCAGTACATGCAGAACTGCCAAACAGTATTGACGCGTGCCTGGAGCAGATTTCCTCTCCCTCACGCCATTGGTCCAGGTGGCATACTTAACCGGAGTACCACGACCGGCCTATCCCTTGTGGAGAATTGCCTCCACAAGCACACAACCGAGCTAGAAACCGCCGACCTGTCCCTTGGCAAAGGGGCAAATATCTGATTGTCATGGCCGAGCTGTTCTCGACCGGTGCATCCTGGCTAACCGGCTGCGAGGCATGCCGGCCTCCCCCCGTTCTTCCTTCATCCTCGATTGCCCGAAGTCCATTTATCTCGGTTGACCGGCTAGAGGCATGCCGGCCCTCGCCGCGTCCTTAGTCTAGCCCGGGCCCTTAGCTCGGTTGCCACACGCCACTGCGTGCTCTGCCAAATGTCTACCTAGCCTCAGCTCGGTCAGGCCTTAGTTCACGCCTGGTTGGACGATCTCTTTGACCGTGCAAAACAGATCCACGGGCCGTGTTAGCAGAGGAGATAGCACGGCGCCATGAGATCTGTCACGACCCGCGCTACCGTAGATCAGCTGTACTAACGGTGTAAATCTCTCCTCTCAGGTTTGAATTACTAAGATTGGGCTTACAATGAGCCTATTAAGCTTAAATGCTCTCTCAAGTTGAATCTCTAACATGAGAGAAGTCAAACACATATATAAACATTTGATAACCGGTTGTCTGAATTAATTTATATACACTTCGACTTTCAATGACTCTAAGATTTTGAATGTTTAGCCTTTATAAGATTCGATCCGCAAATTCTTGTGTGGTAAACCCATATATATGTGCCAAATCCTAAGCCAAACCTTTTAAAAGTGTATAATTTTCCCCACGTCAAACCTTTTAAAATTTGTATTGTGATACAGTCCTGGTTTGGCAATGAATTTGGGACTAAATAATCGCATATGAATAAAAAAAAGAATCAAAAAAATTAAAAAATCAACAAAAAATTTTATCATTTCAAAGTTAAAAAGTCAAAAAATTCAAAAAAAAAAATCTCAAACTAAAAAAATTAAAAAAAATCAAAAAATAAATTAAAAAAAAAAACATTACCAAACGAACACATATTCATATAGTGCCCTAAGACGATTGTTAAGATTGTTTTGTAACTCTCCCGTTTGAGAACATGCTAATTTAGTAACTTTTTGGCTATTTGGCTAAAATATGAGCTAAAAAAAACTAGTATGTTTAGGATGACTTTTTGACTTTTTACGAAAAGATGTGCAAAAAGTAAAGAGAAAAGAGAATCTTTAATTTTTTAGAATAAATTATTAACTTTTTAATTAATTTAATAACTTTTTGATTTTTTAACTAAAAGAGAGGTTCCAAAACATTCCTAAGACATGGTTCTAAAATGACTAATCATTAATGCATTGGGATCAACATACCCATAACTGCTCAATTTCAGCAACTATTAAACAATCCCATCTCTATCTAGTGAGAAACCTACTTAAAAGATGTCTAATCATTATAGAATTAAATTTCAAAAAAAATAAAAATACTTTGCTTGTAGCTACTAGAGACATCCTAAAAACCAAAGGGTAAATGGTTGAAGTTAAAGAGATGTAGCAGAGTATCAGTAGTGATCTATATATTATATAGAGTTTTGAGATGTGAGTTGTTTTTTTTTATATTTTTTAAATTTTTAGTTATTTTAGGTTTTATTTGGGAACATGTATTTTTAGTAATTTTTTAATTTTTTAGTTAAAATATGATGTAAAAAAAATTAGTATGTTTGAGATGCCTTTTTGACTTTTTACGAAAAGATGTGCAAAAAATAGAGAGAAAAAGAAATCCTTGACTTTTTGGTATAGATTGTTAGTTTTTTGATTTTTTTAGTGACTTTTTAACTTTTTGACTAAAAAAATCACTTGCCAAACAAGGTCTGAGACTAAAAAGTCTCATTTGAGATAAGTTTTTTGATTTTTTTTTACTTTTGTGAGAGAAAAAATGAAATGATTATGCGTTGAATGTGATATTTTATTCTATTTGGCTAAAATAGCCTATTTTATTTTATATGACTATTGTAACTCAAATCTTCATCCCACGAATTCATAATTAAAAAGAGTTTTAGAGTTCTAAGTATTCAATTTAAATTTTTAATTTTTTAATTTAAAAAAATAATAAATAAATCACACACTCAAATATTTTCTTTTTTAAATAAAGAATGCATTTTTCATTCCTAGAATCATTCCCTAAAATCATTCATTTCTTACAATCAAACAAACAAAGAGTTTTCTAATTAAAAAAATAATAATTGATAAATCACACTCAAAAAATATTTCGCTGTAAAATATTTCTATTAAAATATTTTAAATTCTTCACCATAAAATATAAAATGATTTATATAATTAAAATTTTGCAACATATTTTTTTTCTCACCATGGCCATCATTACTACTTAACGGACATATCATTATTTTCATGCACATTAAATGTTTATATATATATATATATATATAGATTTACATATATTATGATTGAGTAATTTATATTTATATTTTTCAATTTTAAATAATCTATGTCTATATTATATATATAATTACAATTTCTTTAAAGTTCAAACTCTCAATGAATTTTTTTTAATTTTAATTTTTTTTAATAATGAAAATACTCAAATATTAGTATTTTAACAAATGTAATTTACTACTATCATATGGTAAACTAAAATTACAAAACTTATAAAACGAAATATATTTATGTTTTATCATAAATATAACTTTTGTAATTTATTATTTAATTTTCATTAATTAAATTATGACATGTATTTAATTGTTTATAAATCTTTTTTATTACATATTGTAGATAAATTTTATATTATTATTTAATTTTAAAAAATAAATTTTGATTATTTATTTATACCGGTGCATAGTATGGATAATATGCTAGTATATATATAACATAAAACACAAAAGCTAAATATTGGGAAATTTGTTATAAAATTTGTCAATATATGGCTTGGATTGAATTATTATTTTATGAGATTCATGATTTAGATAGAATTTCTTTTTTTTAAAAATTTTTATTCTATGATTTAGATAGATCTGAGACACATAATGATATTTTTGGATAAATTTTTAGATAATATTTATAAATTTCTAGCATTGCTCAACGAAAATTTTTATAAGAATAATAATTTTGGAAAGAGTATTTAAGATTTAAATAGTTTCGTTTTCAGACAAAAAAAGAAAAAAAAAAAAAAAAAAAAAAAAAAAACCTTGACCGCCTCCACATATCCAAGAATAGTCAAAGGAATAGCTACCAAAAGCAAAATTAAAAATCAAAAATAAGAAACTTGATCACCTCCACAAACCAAAGGGCAGTAATAACAATAACAACTAAAGTTATCTAGATGTACTCTTTTTACCCGAATTAATAAAAAATTTACCCCAATAAAAAATTAAAAAAATAACAACCAAAAGCAAAATTGAAAAATAATAAATAAAAGATTTTGTTGTATCTATTAAATTTTCTCCTCTTGCATGCAAAGATAGAGACCTCTATGAACAAACATTTAAACTACTGATCCTCTTTCTTCATATATCCAAATTCCCAGATAAGAATAAATGCACAGATAAAAGATTTTTGGAAACTCCTACAGTTGGTGTTTTCAGATAAATAAATAAATAAATATTTGATATTTTTATATAGATCTTTTTTTCCAATAGATCCTCAAACATCTTGAGTTTTGAGTATATCTGTGAAACTTCCATCTTCATGCAACAATAGCCACCATCTGCACATCCTTGCTTTCTTTATCTTTTTGGTAAAAGAAGAAAGTCCTATTTCTACCCCCCTCCAAAGTACTGAATCAATATATATTATAATCATATAGAAGCAATAAATTTAAATTTATACTGCAAATTGCACCAAGAAAGACATGATTTATGATGATACAGTAAAAGAACAAAAGGAAAAGAAATTTTTTCAAGATCACACAAAGAGAGCGAGGGAGAGAGGGAGAGAGAGAGAGAGATTGATTACCAGAAAGAAACCCAAATAGCTTGACTGAGAGTCTTGAAGCATAAATTTTTCTTGCTTCAATGACCATTCTTTTACACCAATATATGCTAAGTTTTCAATAACATATATATATGCCTGACATGTTGCAATTTTTAGCTTACATTGGTAGTGGTACCAATATATAACCTAGCCCCTCTTTTCTACTGTGTTTGAAACATGAGAAAATAAAACAAAATAAAAAAAATAAAGAAAGAAAGAAGAGAAAGAAGAAGACATGGGAAAAAGAAAAGAGAAGCAAAGGAAAATCAAATGAGAAAAAGTTTCTTATTCTTGGTTTAATGAGGAAAAAAACCGAATAAACATTTCTAAAAGGAAAAGAACTCTTTATTATTAATAAAAAAATTATTATTTTTTAATTACTAGTAGAAAAATTTTCTTTTCAATTAATTACCTCATCAAATCCTTGTAAACAATAATAAATTTTAACACTTCCAATCAACATTCAAAAAAGAAAATAAAATTTACAAGTTCAATAATTTTTTTTTTTTTTTGAAAAATAGAGATATGCAAGGAAAGGTTATGATTGAAGGTGAATTTTGGAGAGAGAAAAAGGAACCAAATCAGTGAAGAAACCCCAAGATCTAAGGATTGAAAAAGATGAAGACAAAATTTCAAGCATTGAAACCCTTTGGACTTTCAAGTGCTTCTCTCTATGTTAACTAACGACCTATAGCACATTTCGAGAGAGAGAGAGAGAGAGACAGAAGGAAATAAAAAAGGGACCCCTAGATCTTGCATAAAGGTCCAAGAGGAGGAGGGAGTGAAGTTTTGGGGTAGAACAACGTCGTCAGTCATTCTCTGATCTTTATGATGAGATTTTCAGAGAAGAGTGAAACGTGTCGATCTCTCAATGGAAAACCCATTTCACAGAACATCAATCTAGAAACCATGAAGCCATAGAAGCATCAGAATCATCATCAGAAACAAAAACCTAGAAAACCCAACTAGAGAGAGAAAGAGAGGACAGTCCGTGATGAAAAACAAACATTACTGAACAAAGTTCAGGTGATCCAAATGAGATCCATATATGATATATACATATACATATATATAGAGAGAGAGAGAGAGAGAGAGAGAGAGGAGGGAGAGAGAGAGAGAGAGATACCCAGCGCTGCCGAACTCATAGAGCTTGCCGCGGCTGGAGAAGATGATGAGAGCCACTTCAGCGTCGCAGAGGACAGAGAGCTCATAAGCTTTCTTGAGCAAACCATTCCTTCTCTTTGAGAAAGTCACTTGACGATTGATCTTGTTCTCTATCCTCTTTAGCTCTACTCTTCCTCTACCCATTCTCTCTCTCTCTCTCTCTCTCTCTCTCTCTCTCTCTGAAAAAACACCCCTCTCTCTCTCTCTTTCTCTCTCTCTCTAAATAGAAGCACAATATGATGAGCAGTTAAGCAAGCACTGATACATGTGTGTCTGTGTGTGTGTATATATGTCTTGTCTTGAATTATTTTTGTTCCTTATGTTGCCATAGTATATTGGTTTCCGATTATCTTTAGGCTAAACTTATAAGTTGTTGCAAAACCCTTGTTTTGGGTTAGACTTGAAAAAAAAAACAAAAAACAAAAACAAAAACAAAAACAAAAAAAAAAAAACAAAACAAAACAAAACAAAACTTGCATTACAATACATAAGAATTTTAAAAATTAAATTTTTTCATCTTCAATATCTAACAAAATTTTTTACAAAAATATTAATAGACTAACTTTGTGTGGCAAACCAAAAAAAAAAAAATCATCCTCACAAGTCAAAAAAAAAGAACATTTTTAGTGACAATTTTTAAAGTATAGCTAGTAAATGTATTTTTAAAATAAAACAATTTCATACTAAAAAGTTGAGTCAAAAAAATTTATCTCATAAGAATAATAATTCATTACTAAATGTTTAATTTCATTCCTAAAAATATAATAGTGAGACTTTTGACAATTAAAATATTTAGTCCATAAAAAAAAAAAGTAATTTGGTCTATAATGGATAATAATTTCAAGCGTAGCTTTAAATAATGGGATCAAGATATATATTGGTATTTGTAATATAGTCAATCATCGTTCAATATTGGACAATATCGGTCAATATATCAGTGAATAACGGTATTAAAAATTTTAAATCCAATTACCTAATAACTGATACAATAAGGGTGTGTTTGGTAAGTTTACGTTTTCAGTTTATATTTACAAAAATTTTTAAACTGATTTTTTTTTATTTTTTGTTTATTTTTAGAAAACACTAAATTATAAACGCGTTTGGTAATTGACAAAATGTTTAAAAAAAATTTAAAAATATAAAAAAGAGTGAGAAATGGCAAGTGGTGGTAGAAGACGGTGGTGGAAAGTGGTGACGGTGGGTGGTGGGTAGCTGGTGGTGGTGGGTGGGGGTGGGTGGGTGACGGTGGCGGGTGGTGGGTGGTGGTGGTGGTGGTGGCGGCGGCGGGTGGTGGTGGCGGGTGGTGGTGGTGGGTGGGTGGGTGACGGTGGCGGGTGGTGGGTGGTAGCGAGTGTGTGGTGGTGGTGGTGGTGGCGGCGGCGGCGGCGGTGGTGGCAGGTAGGATGCGGATGGCGGGTGGTGGCGGGTGGTGGTGGTGGTGGTGGGTGGTGGTGATGGTGCGGGGTGGTGGATGGTAGCGAGTGGGTGGTGGTGGTGATGGTGGTGGTGGTGGTGAGTGGCGGTGGTGGGTGGTAGCGAGCGGGTGGTGGGTGGTGAGTGGTGGTGGCAGGTGGGTGGCGGATGACGGTGGTGGCGGTGGGTGGTGGGTGGTTATGGTGGGTAGATGGGTGACGGTAGCAGGTGGTGGGTGGTTGACGGTGGCGGGTGGTAGTGGTAACGAGTGGGTGGTGGTAGTGGTGGTGGTGGGTAGTGGGTGGTCTGGCAGGTGGGTGTGTGGGTGATGATGGTGGTGGTGGGTGGTGGTGGTGGTGGTGTGGCAGGTGGGTGGCAAGTGGTAGATGGTGGTGGTAGGGTGGTTGTGAATGTTAGTGGCAAGTAGGTGGCGGGTGGATGGTAAGTGCGGGGTGATCGGTGGTGGCGGGTGGATGGTAGTGGGTGTGGTGGTGGTGGGTGTGGGGTGGTGGTTGCGGCGAGTGGGTGGTAGGTGGGTGGTAGGTGGTGGTGGCTGGAGGGTGGTGGTGGCGGGTTGTGGTGGCAAGTGGGGGTGAGTGGTGGTGGCAGGTGGTGCTGGTGGTGGTGGTGGCTGGTGGCTGGTGGTGGCAAGTGGGGGTGAGTGGTGGTGGCAGGTAGTAGTGAGGGGTGGGTAGTGGTGGTGGAAGACGGTGGTAGAAAATGGTGGCGGGTGGTGGCTAGTGTTGGGTGGTAAAAAAAAAAAAAACTCAAAACGGAAACACATTTTTTGTATTTTTATTTTTTGGCCAAATTTATAAACTGAGACTACTCATTTATAAATCAAAAATTTTACCAAACAAGTTTTTATTTGAGTTTTTAAAATTTTTATAAATATAAACAGAAAACTGAAAACGTAAGTGTTACCAAACGGCACCTAAGTAATACTCCCTCCGTCCCAAAATATTAGTCCCTTATTCCATTTTTCATTGTCCCAAAATATTAGTCCCTCTTCTAAAATCAAGTACAAAAATAATATAAATTTCCTATTTTGCCCTTCTTTTAAATTAATTAAAACAATATAAAAAGTACAATTATGCATTGATATTCTCAAAAAATGTACTATCAAAAGGGTCATTTTGGAAAATCAACTTTTTTCAAATGCAATAATTGTACTACCAAAAAAAGTTAGATTCCCCAAAAGGGACTATTATTTTGGAACGAAGGGAGTAATCAATATCTAAACCCTGATTTTAAATTGGATTTAGGATAGGGGTGATATCAAAGTCGGAGTCGTGCCTATGGGGATTATGTATATAATATATTTATAAAATGACTCATGACACCTCATTTGTGTATGTCTTCTTGATTAGAGTTATGAATTGAAATTTAAATGAACAAATTCATGAGACTAATCATTGGGTTAAATCATAGCGTACAATACTTTTAAATTAAGTTATGTAGCGTCTCTAACACCTTACTCACTTTCTGTCTCTCCTCTTAAATTTTTCTCTCACAATTCAAGTGTATGTATGTATGTACACACTAAAATGGATTTGGAGGGAGAAAAAAAAGGATACTTGAAATTCCTTCACCTTATTATGTAAGTAGGAGACAGAGAGATTTTAGTTGGTCCTTCATTAACAACAAAGTGGAAATATAACAATTACACTTTTTTTCTTTTTTCTTTGTTCTTTTTTTCCATTTGTTTTAGGAAATGCCTTAAACCCTGCCTCTCTATATCTCTCTCTCTCTCTCTCTCTCTCTCTAAAACTCACTCTCTACAAAGTTTACCTTCAGTTTTGGGGTAATGTTTCAGGCCCACGCGCCTTCATCATGCATGAAATTCAAGCTTCTTCCATGGATGTGAGAGAGGAGGACCATGTAGAAGCATTGTTTTAAAAGGAGTGCTTTGAGGTTAAAATGGGAATTTAAAATTCTAATTTTGGCATATAGGCCTTGTTTAGTGTATTTTATAGAGATATTTAATTTAATTAAATTTTTTTTTTTTTGAAAGTCTCTATCAAAATTTTGGTGCAACTCCTTTATATAGTTTATCAAATACAAATAATTTAAATAAATTTAAAAAAAAATTAATTATCAAATAATTCGAAGAAAAATGTTTTAAACTAACTAAGCCTAACCTAATTTCTTTAAGGATTTGGGTGGTTTGGGATGATCTGAATAAATGCACTTTTTGACTTTTTATGAAATATGAATTGGGTTTGAAGTGATGTGGTAGAGAGGTAATGTGACTTAAATAAGATAATGTGATTTAAATCGGATAGTGACTTTTTAACTTTTTAATTTTTTTAAAGTACCTTAGACAATCTTAAAAGAGAGGTCAAAAGTGTGGTGGTTAACTCCTAGACATAGGTGCTAATTTTTTATTTTATTGTTTTTGATATTAAAACAATAAAGAAAAGCAAAGGTGAATGCAAAACTGCATCATAGCAATGCAAAGTGATCTCAACTAGGTTGTTACTAAATTACAAGTCCAATCATATGCAAGCACAATATCAAGAATTGGTGAGGGACCAACCAAACAATGCCAACACCCAAAAACAGAACAAACTACTTTAGTGACTATCGTTAGTAAAAAAAAAAATATATATATATATATATATGCTTAAATGTGACATTTTATCTTATTAACTATCTTAGTTTATTTTTTTATTTTTGGTCTTTATTAACTATTTTAATAAAAAAAAAAAAAACTATTCCCAAAGTAAAGAGTACAGATCATGTGTATGTCTTGTGATTTTTGACTTTGAATGTTAGTGAATATGATATATATATATATATATATATATATATATATAATTTTCACTATATTTATTAGATTCTGTAATTATGTTTTATCATATTAGGATATGTTAATAACTTTCTTATTACCCACTCTTACCTTGCCTATATATATATATATATATATATGTATTCATTGTATTGTAAGATATATAATATTGAATATACACATAATATAATATTCTCCTCTCTCTCTCTCTCTTAGATATTAGAACATAGTATCTGAATTATAGGTTAAGCTCTTAGTGTTCTTCGCCTTATCGGCAAACAACAACCTTGTTTTTGGCTACTCGCCAGACCTCAATCTTATCTATGATCTACCCATAGTTGCCAGACCTTCTTCAGCATCAGCACCTTCACTCCGCTGCATCTCCCAACTCCAGCATCTCTGCCATCAGGGACGGATCCAGGATTGAGACTTGGGGGAGGGGGTACTCTGTAATTTGAAAAATTGGGAGGCTACTCTATATCATTTTGAAATTATCTAAAAAAAATTTTGGGGTGCGAACTCCTATAATTTTTAATTATTTTAAAATTTCTACTATAATATATAGTATTTTTCAAATTTTTTGGGGTGCAGCCGCCTCCCCTAGATCCATCATTGTCTGCCATCTCTGATGTCTATAAACCCATCATTCTATCAAACACATCAAACATTTTCATCACCACCATGCTATAGTTATAGCTCTGGCCATCACTCCAATTACAGCTCTGACCATTGTTGTCATCTTTCACCATTGCCTATAAACCCATGAGCTTCGGCCATCACGCTGACTTTTTTTCGGCCTTTTCTCTTCGGCCATCACGTCGTCAGTTCTGGCTCATTGCCGTCGTCAAATTTTTTTTTTTTCGCCTCCAACTTTTGACAAAAGGCATGTCCTCCTGGCGCACATGGTTCATTTCCAGCACCTAAGCTACTCGTTTGACGCATTTCCTAAGCCTCCTAGTTGATGCATCACTTAAGTTACCCCTTGGCGTACCACTTAAGTCGCCACCTTGGCGCACACCCTAAGCGCCCCCTTGGCACATCATCCAAGTCATCCCATGGCGCACATGGTACCTTTCCAAGCCGCCTCCTGGAGCACATGGTTCCTTTTCGATTGAGACTTCTACTCCTAACTTCTTCTTCAACGGTCCGGCAGGACCTCACCAAAAAATGTCTTCCTGCATTAGCTCTAGCCAATTTTTACAACGGTTCGACACGATCATAAACTGTCTCCTGGTATTAGCCCCGACTACTTCTACAATGGTCCAGCATGACCATAAACTGTATTCAAGCATTATTATTTTTATTTTATTTTATTTTATCTACTTTCTCTTTCCAAACTACAATTGGTCTCTTTACAACCACCTTGAGTTTAAAGAGGGTTGTTACTGAATATGGTATATATATTATATTCACTATATATTAGATTTTGTAATTAGTTTTACCATATTATGGCATTTTCATAGTTTTCTTGTTGCCCACTCTTACCTTGTTTATATATAAGTCTCTTTATTGTATTGGAAGATGTATAATATTAAATATACACATAATATAATATTCTCTCTCTCTTAGCACTACAACAATTACACTTTTGGCCACTAAATTTTTAGTCGCCAAAAGTCATTTTTTAGTCGCCGAAGATTTTTGCCGACTAAATTTTTTGCTCGCCAGCTTTGTCATAAGATGATTGTCGGGAAAGGTATTGGTGACTAATTGTTTATTAGTCGCCCAAAAGAAAATATTTTCTATCTTCAGTTTTTTAGCTACCAATTTTTTAGTCACTAAAAACGTGACACTTCTTTTTGGCTACCAATTTTTGAGTCGCCAAAAACTTTCATTTTTTTTTTTTTTTTTTTTGCTACTAACTATTTAGTCGTTGTGGGAGCCGGATAATTGAAATAATCAGAGGCGTACTCTAGAAGACAGATATTACACGGCTCTACCCTGCACAATAAGGATGCCGAATATAATAGATAAACCGAATAGATACTGAACTATGGAGCCAAGTAAATAAGAGGACAATGAGTGACAAGTGGGCCTTGCCATGAGGCCCAGGAAACAGGTATAAATAAAGGAACAACAGACTAAGAAAGGTATGTAGGAATTATTATGCTTAACTTAGAACACTAGCATTCTTGAGTATAGAGACTGACTTGTCCGTCGGAGTGCTAATTCCGGCACCCCCGACCAGAGTGTTTATCCCATTTCAGGTGGTTATCAGCAGATCTCGAGCGCTCCCCAGGATCAGAAAAGTATTTCCAAACCACTTCTCCACAATTGGCGCTGTCTGTGGAAATACTCAAGCACATCCATAACGAGCGTGACGGAAGATCTTCCGACAGTCACTATCAACCCTATACCGCAAGATGAAACCACTCCAACAAACTTGCTTGGAACAGAGACTATCGCCGCAAGACGTGTCTTGAATTTCGCCTCACCCTCGACTTCGGAGCACGAGACAATACAGGCGATCATGGAACAAGCAAAGCAAAATGAACAGAGGTTGGAGAACATGATTGCTGAAAATGAACGTCTTCGTGAAGATTTGGCCTTGGAAATGGCGAAGTCCAAGCAAGCTGCGCGCCTAAATCCGGAACGATCTCCGAAGGCAGGTGGTCGATAACCTCGAGCACGACAAGACATTGATAGCGACTCCGACTCATTATCCCCGGAGCCCAGGAAGAAGGGACGACGTGAAGCCACCAGTTTTTCTAAAGAAAGTCCTCGTACAATGCACAAGCGAATAAGAACAGTTCGGACGAAGACCAACACGATCCCTTCGTATGACGGATTGCAAAGGCTACGCTACCCAAGAAATTCAAAGCACCGTCGTTCATCTTGTACGACGGCAAATCAGACCCCACCGACCACATTCGCCACTGCAAGCAGGCCATGACATTGCATGCAGATGACGAGGCCCTCATGTGCCGAATATTTCCCAGCAGTTTGGTACCATTGGCGGTCAGGTAGTATTATAAACTGGAGCCGGCTTCGATTAAAACCTTCCACCAACTACAGAAATCCTTCAGGGCCAGATTCATCACCAACGAAGTCTAGCCGAAGCAAGCCGACTCTCTCTAGGCAATGCAAATCCTGCCAGGAGAAACACTAAGAGCATATTCGGCGGGATATTGGGAATGCTTTAATCTTGTTGATGGCGCTTGCAACGACTCCATGGCCATTACCGCCTTCAAAATGGGATTACACTCAGATAGTGCCCTCCGTAGTTCCTTGACTAGAAGACCCCCCAAAATAGTTTGGGGGTTGATGAAGAAAGTAGAGGAATACTGTAAAATGGAAGATGACGCCTTGAGAGTTAAAGCCGAACACGTGGCCAACAAAACGGCCCCTCTCGAAATCGCTCAGCCAATAAGTTCCGCACCACCTCAGAGCCCTGAACCACAACAGCGGGCTAAACGAGACAAGAGACGGGATTCTCGCCGATCCAGCGATCAATGCTCACACCAAGCAAATGAGCAACTACAGGTCGATAGCAGGCACACAAAGCGCGCCGACAAGAAATATACAGAGCTATCAGAGCCAATCAGCTCGATTATGTCCAAAATCCAACATCTTCCGTTCTTCAAATGGCCGTCCAAGATGATGGGACCTCCTGACACGAGAAGGCGGGACAGGCGTTGTGAATTTCACAAAGATCACGGTCATGACACAGACAGTTGATATGCCTTGAAAGACCACCTTGAGGAATTGGTGCAAGATGGTCGGCTCCAGCAACATGTCCGAAAGAGCACAATCAAAACTATCGCCCTTCGACAGGAGTCACCTCCCCTCGGCGTTTACATATGATATACAGCCTTTCAACGCCACGTACCATACAAGCAATTCATTCAGCCCCCCAGAAGCAACGTACACAAACGAAACAGCCCCACGAAGCTCCGAGCATTACCTTCAACGATTCCGATCTTATCGGCATAACGCTCTCCCATATTGATCCATTGGTCATTGAACTATACGTGAACCGATTTACCGTTAAACGCATCCTCATAGACCAGGGGAGCACTTCGGAGTTCATGTATTACGAGACCTTCATCAAACTCGACTTCAACGAATCAGACCTGTCATCAGACCTGTCTCCGGCTCCTCACCCATTATTCGGCTTCAATGCAAATCCGGAGTACCCGTTAGGGAAAATCACGTTACCCGTTCGGGCGGGCTCCCAAACAGTGGATGTGGAATTCTTGGTCGTCAAGCTCCCTTCGCCGTATAACCTTATCATGGGGCGAACTTGGTTGCATACTTTTTAGGCTGTGCCAAGCACCTATCATCAGCTGCTACGTTTCCCGACCGAACACGGTGTTAAGCAAATTCGTGGTTCTCGGCAATCCGCAGAAGCATGCTATCTCCTTTCTGGAAAGACACCAACGGAGACGCAGGTCAACTTCACTCAAGTGTCGAATCGTGACAGTCTCGACGATGTCGGATGGCTCCCTGACGAAAAGCCACGAAAGCTCTAGGCGATACCAGCAGCAGCTTTCCAAGACGTATGCTTAACGCGTCCAGTTGCGCCGCTACACGCCGGGAAAGTTGCTCCTGAAGGTATTTCCGGATGATAAGAGGCCGGTTGATGGAAAATTAGGCACGCGGCCCTGCTCCTAACGCACTTGCGCAAATTCTATCATCAAACCCGACCTGTGGGGAATGATATTGGTTCTGAATGGCTCGCCATATAAACTTTTCACTTCTGTAATACAAAGATTCATGTTTACTCACTGTGCAATCCAATTCAAAAGTGTTCCAAATAGTCTCCGAATTCGGAGCCCCATCGATGCATGACGTCTTTGGGCCGATAAAGCCTCCAGATTCGAAGCACCCTTCGTGGATATCACGATTGGCAAAATCAAGTCTCCGGATTCGGAGCCCTATCGGCGCATGATGTCTTTGGGCCGATAAAGCCTCTGGATTCGGAGCGCCCTTCGTAGATGTCACAATTGGCCAAATCAAGTCTCTGGATTCGGAGCCCCATCGGCACATGACGTCTTTGGGCCGATAAAGCCTCCGGATTCGGAGGGCCCTTCATGGATGTCACGATTGGCCAGATAAAGTCTCCGAATTCGGAGCCCTATCAGCGCATGACGTCTTTGGGCCGATAAAGCCTCCGGATTTGGAGCGCCCTTCGTGGATGTCACGATTGGCCAAATAAAGTCTCCAGATTCGGAGCCCCATCGGCGCATGACGTGTTTGGGCCGATAAAGCCTCCGGATTCGGAGCGCCCTTCATGGATGTCACGGTTGGCCAGATAAAGTCTTCGGATTCGGAGCCCCATCGGCGCATGACGTTTTTGGGCCGATAAAGCCTCCGGATTTGAAGCGCCCTTCGTGGATGTCACGGTTGGCCAGATAAAGTCTTCGGATTCGAAGCCCCATCGGCGCATGACGTTTTTGGGCCGATAAAGCCTCCGGATTCGAAGCGCCCTTCGTGGATGTCACGGTTGGCAAGATAAAGTCTCCGGATTCGGAGCCCCATCGGCGCATGACGTCTTTGGGCCGATAAAGCCTCCAGATTCGGAGCGCCCTTCGTGGATGTCACGATTGGCCAAATCAAGTCTCCGGATTCGGAGCCCTATCGGCGCATGACGTCTTTGGGCCGATAAAGCCTCCGGATTCGGAGCGCCCTTCGTGGATGTCACGATTGGCCAAATCAAATCTCCGAATTCAGAGCCCCATCGGCGCATGACCTTTTTGGGCCGATAAAGCCTCTGGATTCGGAGTGCCCTTCGTGGATATCACGATTGGCTAGATAAAGTCTCCGGATTCGGAACCCCATCAGCGCATGGCGTCTTTGGGCTGATAAAGCCTCCGGATTCGGAGCGCCCTTCGTAGATGTCACGATTGGCCAAATCAAGTCTCCAGATTCGGAGCCCTATCGGCGCATGACGTGTTTGGGCCGATAAAGCCTCCGGATTCGGAGCGTCCTTCGTGGATGTCACGATTGGCCAGATAAAGTCTCCAGATTCGGAGCCCTATTGGCGCATGACGTCTTTGGGCCGAAAGCCTCCAGATTCGAAGCGCCCTTCATGGATGTCACGATTAGCCAAATAAAGTCTCCGAATTCGGAGCCCTATCGGCGCATGACTTCTTTGGGCCGATAAAGCCTCCGGATTTGAAGCGCCCTTCGTGGATGTCATGATTGGCCAAATAAAGTCTCCGAATTAGGAGCTCCATCGGCGCATGATGTCTTTGGGCCGATAAAGCCTCCGGATTCGGAGCGCCCTTCGTGGATGTCACGATTGGCCAAATCAAGTCTCCAGATTCGGAGCCCTATCAGCGCATGACGTCTTTAGGCCGATAAAGCCTCCAGATTCGGAGCGCCCTTCGTGGATGTCACGATTGGTCAGATAAAGTCTCCAGATTCGGAGCCCCATCGGCACATGACGTCTTTGGGCCGATAAAGCCTCCGGATTCGAAGCGCCCTTCGTGGATGTCACGATTGGCTAGATAAAGTCTCCGGATTCGGAGCCCCATCGGCGTATGACGTCTTTGGGCCTAAAAAGACTCCGGATTCGGAGCCCTATCGGCGCACGACGTCTTCAGGCCGATATAGCCTCCAAATTCGGCTAACTAAATAGTGCCACGAGTAACGCCCAAGGGCCAAGTAATATTCCGAATTCGGAGCACCCTCCAGAATGAAAACATTTACACATCGAAGCAGGGATATGTAGGTTGAACCAGTACAACCGCATGAACAAGACAAAACGTTCCAGCATTCAAAATAAGATGCTTAATTCAGCATACAAAAATTCAGAATGAGATAAACTTTCAGAATGAAACATTTTATTCAATCAAACAGTAATTACAAAAAACGCAATCTGCGTTCAAAGCATTACAATGTCTATACGGCGTCGCGTTGGTATAAGCGACAGCCCCGAATCAACGCCCGCTAATCAGAGAGCACCCGCAACTTGAAATGCTTTGATTTGACCGTGCTTGAATCCACGATTCACAACGACGATATAATCACTGTTGAGGCAGGGACCTTTCACACCATAGACAATGTCAAGGCCAAGATCCAAGACAAGAAAGGAATTCCCCACGAAAGCAGTAATGCTCAACGGTCGCAGCGCTATGTCGGCCTCACTTCTCGGTCGCGATTGCGGAGAGCTTCGCCTTTGCTGTTTCTCCCTTCGAGGTGATCTGCTTTGATAACTTAGAGGCTGACGTTTTTCCCGTTTTTTGAATGCCCTACCTCCCGCGCGAATGGGTTCTCTGCTGCGATTCATTGCAATGTCAAGCTCAGCCAGAGTCCGAGCTTCTCCTCTGCAGCTGAAGAAAAACTCCATTCGACATTCACACTTATTTAACCCCACGCAACAAAATCATTTTAAATCGAGTCTGAGCATAGTAAGCGAAGTCACTGGAGCGAAAAGTCTGAGGCGATTAATTTCTAAAATCCTTGTAGCGGCCCCGAGGCGATTTCATTAACATTGAATTCCAAAAGACGGACGCCGAGCGATATTGGCCGTAGCCACTCCATGTACCAATCTTTGGCCTTTTTGTTTTTGGAGTTAAAATGGCCTAATTATATAAACGGCAATTATAGATGGGCTGACTGTCTTCGGATTCGGAGCCCTTGGTGCATGGCACCTTTGGGCCAGATAAGCTTCCGAATTAGGAACCTCATCGACGCAATTGACCTTGCGTGACACGCCAAAAATATACTTAGCGAAGAATGCTCATGACAGGCCGACATGTAACCGTTCGGAATTAAAGCGCCTAGTTGATTCAAGCCGGTCAATGTTTATACAATGAAACGCATGCAAACACGTATGTGCCGAATGAAATTTACAAATAAACATTTAAAATAGAACGTTTTATTCAATCAGGCAATAATTACATAGTTATGAACGCGATCTGCGTTCGAACGTTACATTGAATATTTTTATACGGCGTCGCCCTCATCCTCACTCTGCTCGACTTCAAAGGCGAAAAACGGAAAATGGTTACGTTGGTACAGTGGCAATGCCGAATTAACCCCCGCTGCTCGAGAGCTTCCTCGGCCTGAAGCACCTTAATCCAACCATGCTTAAATCCACGATTTTCGCATCGGCAAACTTCCTCGGCGAGCTTTTCCTTGGTCTTCTGTATCCCTACTTTCCGGCCATCATGGAAGCCTTTTTCATAGGCCCTCCCCTTCGCGGATTCCATCGCGAACATGCTCACCGTATCGCGATTGGCGACCGCGGTACTGATAAGCCGCTGGGTGACCCTTTCTTTCACGATTGGGTTAGCATGTCCGACGGGTTGTACCTAAATGGCCTTGACCTCCCTTAGCTCACGCTCAACTACTTCCGCGCGAGTCTCCAAACTTCGGATGCGTTCATCCCTCTTCTCTATTTCTCGGTGGGAAGCACGGAGATGCATGCCGATTTCGTAGGCGGTATAGAGCCCCTTCACCGCACCGTGAATGCCTTCACGAAACACTTCAAAGTCCTGTCAACCTACCATCGACTGCTGGACCTCGGAAGGAAAAATCTGTCGAGCAAATTCGACTGCCACACTTGAATCTTGAACGATCGAGTCCGCTTCTGTCATGGGCCTATTCCCCACAAAGACTGCAAAACTCAATAGGCGTGGGTTCTCACCGGGCTCCCTTCCAGAACGGGGTTGCGGGGATTTGCCCTGTGGCTCTTTGTCCCTCCTAGGCGACCTACTTTGACGACGAGGAGATTGACGCCTCTCCCGATCCTTCGAAATCCTACCTCCCGAACGCGAAGGTTCACCACTTCGATTCATGTCTCCTCCCAGCTCAGCTAGCGTCCTCGTTTCCCCTTTGCTGTTAAAGAAGAGTCTATTCGACATTCGCGCTTGTTTATCCTTCATCAAAGACCTGGACTGAGTTGCTCACTGAGCACTTAAATAGGACCTTCATTGATTCCCTACAAGGGCAGCGCCTCCAAGGCAATCTCATTAATATTGAAACCTCAACAGCCCAAGACCGACCGAGTCGTGCCCCCATCAAATACTGATATAGGCCGTCTTAACTTCCGCAAGGGCAAATTCATGAAGCAGCTGGGGCAAGGGCAGATTCATCAATCTATTCGGCTTGAGTGCCGCAGCTGTTTCACGAATACACTCATCAATATTGTACTATTCGGCGTTTCAAATTCATGAACCAGGTGGGGTAAGGGCAGATTCATCAATCTATTCAGCTTGAGTACCGCAGCCGCTTCACGAATACACACATCAATATTGTACTATTCGGCGTTTCAAATTCATGAACTAACTGGGGCAAGGGCAGATTTATCAATCTATTCGGCTTGAGTGCCGCAGCCGCTTCACGAATATACTCATCAATATTGTACTATTTGGCGTTTCAAATTCATGAACCAGCAGGGGCAAGGGCAGATTCATCAATCTATTCGGCTTGAGTGCTGCAGCTGCTTCACGAATACACTCATCAATATTGTACTATTCGGCGTTTCAAATTCATGAACCAGCTGGGGCAATGGCAAATTCATCAATCTATTCGGCTTGAGTGCCGCAGCCGCTTCATGAATCGATTTATTAGTCCTATTCGACACAAAGAGTCGATTTCTTCGGATAAATTGAGATTAAGCTAATATAATGGCCAAGATTACACTGTTATCCAAAGTAGTGGAAGGCAAAACCCTTCATTAATATCAAAAACTGCGTACAAGTAACAGCGAAACGGGAGGGAAATTTTCATTAATAAATTGAGCTCAGATAGTAACTAATTTATATATGAAAATTACCCTGAATCCACTAAACAAAAACATACATTGAAATTAAAGATACCAAATAAAACTAGAATGTCTCCCAGATCAATCCTCAGGATCAGACTCAAGTGGCTCAACGTCCACTTGCTCGTATGGAATTGGCAAGGCTAATGTAACTCCAGCGGCAGAAAGGGCTTTGAGCCACCCATGTTTGAATCCCCGATTCTCTAATTTGGGGACCTCATCTACGTATTCCTTCAAGGCGGCGCTCTTCCCAGCTTCTAGCACCGTAGAAGCTACAGATTCGGCTTTTTCTTTGGCCGCCTTCAATTCTTCTAACTCTGCCTCTGCCTTGGAAAGCGCCTCCTGGGCTAACTTGAGCGACTCCTGGCTCGCGTTCGCCCTATCCTTGGCTTCGGATCTGAGCTAGTCAGCAGTCCGAGCCCTCTCCTTTTCAGCTTCGGCTCGAGCACTTTCCATTGCGGCCCTCATCACCGCGAACTCGGCCCTGCTTCTTTCACCTTCAGCTTCAAACTTTAAGCGGCCAATTCTTTCAATGGCATCACGCTGTCGGCGGCCGAGTTCGGTTATTGTAGACGTCCCCGAACGCATCCCGGGAAGGAGTGCGAGTCCCCCCCCGTTCTGGTTCGCTTGTGGGTCACTACAGTTCAAGGACTCAAATGTCACGGTTCTTAATTTTGAACCAAAGAGTCCAAATCCGGCAAATCGATTTTGAAAACAGATTTTTTGAAAAGAAGTGCCAAACATGGACTGCTTTGCCAGATACAGAGTCGCCACCTAAATATTTTATTTTTGGGAAATTTAGGAAACCCTGACTCGGTGCCAAAGGCCACGTGTCCGTCATCACCAAAGTTGCCTCGGCTCGGGAACTTGGGTACGATTGGGAAGGTCACTTCGTGAGCACCCCCGCTCGCCCGGTCAAAGACCGGCCTCTACTAACCATGATATCTTATTTTGAAAACATTGTGCGTTCTTATTCCGGTTATTAGCCTAGATTCATTATGTGATGCGCACAGCATACAAGTATAGACTGGATCGCCTGAATTGGAACAAAACATTTCATGTTTACTTTTGAAAGATGGTTTGCTACCCGCAGGTAGGCTAAGATGTGGATTTGCCACCCTCGGGTGGACTTAAGAAAACATGATTTTGCCACTATCTAGTGGGCTTTTAAAACAAACATTTGATGAATTGTTCCAATCCAAATAACCCAACCTCCACCCACAGGCATTCAAGCAGTTATATCACATAAGCAAATAGCCTCATGGTAAGCATGCTATCATGGCAGTCACTCACACGCATGCAAGGATGCTAAAGCATAAAACTCACCGAGTACTCCAAGCCAAAACAGAAACTCATTAGAAATCATGCATGATCCTAAATATACAGGATTGCCTAATGCAACACATGCAAAAATGCAAACTATAGCAGGCTCGGCTATTCTAAACATGGCATATGGAATGCTACAACTAACACGTATTCAATTTGGAATTGAAATACAAATGCAGTTTGTATGATGCGCCGAGCCCGGTGCGTGCAAAACAGATGAATGATGCAAACATGCTGTCATACTGTATGCTGATTGAAATATGCCCTATTCTAACCATCATAAGCGGGTAAATAAAAGGGAAGAAAGACGTGGGGTTGGAAGACATACATCACACGCACGCACACTTATTACAATTATGCCCTTGCGCAGAGGGTCCAAATAAATATACAGTCCCGAATAAAAGAATAGTACAGCCCAAATAATACAGTCCAAATAATATACAAATTCCTAATTAATTTACAAATTAACTAAGAAAATAATGAAACTGGCATGCAAGCCAGGGACTGCCTTGATTCGGCTCCAGATGATGGAATGATGCATGTTTGGGCTGCTTTGCGCGAAAATCCACTGGAATGCCCCAATTAGCCTTTGTTTTGCAATGATTCTTGAAAAGCGCGCCAAGCTCCGGAAGGCTGCTGGTTTTTGATTTGCTGCAACAGAGAGCAGGAAAGAGGCATAGCAATGTATTTCACAAATGTATGCATGTCTCGATCCTCGTACCACCAATCACGCATCTCGATGCATGATGGCCGAGGAGCCGAATTGCACAACTTGATATAGAATGAATGCATATGAACACCACAACAAATCCTAACTCCATTATGGATAATCCGGAGTGTCGGTGACTTGGGAATTGAGACACGTTCCGTCACTCGGAGTACGAAACGCACCCCGTTTCCCGTGCCCGGGCTAACTCCTATCCCGAACACGATGCAACATGTATGATATGCATGAAATGCAACTAAGATACAATCCTAACATACACAATGTTATTGAATGGCATACACGCTATACGATGTGGTACACAACCGAGCATACACAATGCTATGGATGAAATGGCATACGCAATGCAATATGGGCTTACACCAACATGAGAGAGCCTCAGCCACACTCACATAAGAGGCCATCAGATGAAAACAAGACACCTCGAAATGCGTGCCCGCGTGCACGCAAACCGAGGACGGACCCTCAGGCACCAAAATGCCACTCTAATGAGACATGGCAAAGACATGGGATATGGTATGCAAACATGCAAAAATCAGTGGCGAAATGAGGGGCAAAACAGCCCCAAAACGAGGCGAAATGACACCCGATGCATGAAATGATCCCGAAATGCGAAATTAGGCACATGAAATGGCCTGTAGCTATACTAAACATCCATAATCTGGACATGGAGTGAAAAATAAGAAGCAAGGAAGCCCCAAAATAAGCATCTTTACAGTACAAAACATGGCCAAACAGCAATCACAAGTAGGGCTAAAATGGCATACAAAAATGGCTCCGCAAGGGAGGCAATGAAGCAAGTGGTACATGCAATGCCCAAACAGAAAAATACCCTTCTACAACACTGAAAAGGGACCAAAAATATGAACATTTACAGTTTATGACAGCCTCTAAATCAGTATGCAAACATGCTCAAAATGCAATGCAAGATTAAGGCCATAAGAGGGTATAACATGAAGTGCACAAAAAATTCATCACATGGCCAAAGACCCTTAATAAAACATAACAAGGGGGTCAAAATATGGCCACTTTCAGTTCTGATCATGGCCAAAAACAGAAGCTAAAATGAGCTAACAAAGCATGCAAAAATGGGGGCCAAAGAGGGGTATAATGGTAAGTGCTACATGGAGGCCCCCAAAAGTGTTGATCCCTTCTTCAATGTTGAAGAGGGACTCAAAATAGCCCTACTTACAGTTTACATCATGTCTCAAAACAGACTACACATAGGCTAGAAATACCATGCAAAATAATGGCATACAAGAGGGTATTGAAGCAAGTACCAAATGGGGGGCTCAAACAGTGTTGAACCCTTAAACAAACATGAAGAATGGCTCAAAAAAAATGACCCTTTCAATTAGGGTCGGAGCCCAAAACAGTAAGCAAATAGGCTAGAAAGATGTGGCAAAAATGAGCTACAAAAGAGGGAAAATGGTCTTACCCTTGAAACCCACTTCTTTGCTGCCTTTTGGACCAAGGAATGATGCCTCTAAGCCTCTGAAAAACCTCTCCTTGCTGCTGGAATGGAGTAGTGGTGGTGGTGCTAGGTGGTAGTGAAGAGAGTGGTGTAGAACTTGGAGTTTTTTAGAACAATGGAGATAGATATGTGTGTATGAGCTTGAGAGCAATTTTTCAACCCTTTCCTTAGAGCTGGGAGGCCAGCTATATGGACAAGAATGGGGCAAAAATGGAGGGAAAAAAGTGGAGGGAAATGGCATCAATTTTCCCTCCAAAAAGAGTTCCCTCCGGATGCAGTTTTTGGAGGGAAAACAATACACAGCTGTAATGTACTCCCTGTAAGGAAGCTGGCCGGCCAAGGGGCAAAATGGTCCAAAAGAATTTCTGGCCGGCCACCCAATATTGGTGTCCTCCCAGGTCTTCTCATCACAACCCTGTGGTTCAAAACTGGCAACTGTAAAACAGGAGAGACTACAAGCCACTTTTCAAAGGGGTTCAAAAGTGGCAAAAGGAATTACTGGCTAGCCATAGACTTTTAGGGTCCTCCCATGTGTGTACAACACAAATATGTGGTTTGGGTTTGAAGAAAGTGGCCCTAGGGTGGTCAACATTGGCTTGGAAGCGAGAAAAACGAGCGTCGGAGGAACATAACTGGTTGCTGAGACAATTGCTGGCCTCCCACCCTTCTGTGACCTTCCTGGTGATAAAACAGAAGTACCTGCCAAAAATGAACGAAAACCGATGCAAAACGAATGCTCGGGGGCCAAAACACGCAGTTTGGGGTCTCGAAAATAGGTTGTTAAGCACCGAAAGTGGCATTCGACCACGAAGTGGGTCTCTCAGGCCTCAGTGTCCCTCAAAAGGGAGTAAATGAGATGCATGCCAAAAACCAGAGCAGTCGGAGATGGTTAGGCGGTCCCAAAACGAGGCACACGGCCTGACGGCTCCGAAAACCGGGAACTGGGCTCCGAAATGGGCAAAATGGCCTACGGCCATGAAATGTAGCCCACGGCCACTGAGAGATGGTCTACGGGACCTCTCCCTCCCCTTAGGAAAAGAAACAGAGAAAATCGAGTCTGGTTCGCAAACCGAAGCAAGGTACAGAAGAGGGTTCGGAAATTCGGAGGCAGGGCTCACGGCCGCGACTCTGAGACTTCTGAATGACCACAATATGCAACATCACCGAGCGCTCAATCGGTGACGTCTGAGTCTTAAGGTCGGTCAAAAATGGGGTGTCTACAGCTATCCTTCCAACCGTCTACAAAACAAGTTTGGATCACCACATCAAGCAACATCGTATGCAAACCAAACCAAACGAGCAAAAAAGAAAAAATCGTATACATACCAGAAGGGCCAACTGGGCAGCAAACGCTATAGCTACCAAATCCGGCTCTTCTCGAAAGGTGGCCTTGTCAGCCGGTAGTGAAACTGAGGCGGCCAAGCTCAATGCCACGGCTGGATCCTTTATGGCAGATGCGTCAGAGGGGATGGGCGTGTCTTTGATCTTTGGTTGAACAACGAAGGGGACAACTACGTCGGATTTCTCTAAGCGAGGTCGTTTGTCAGTAGGGCTATCCTCTGAGCCAGTCTCTCCCTCAGTGGAACGTTTTTCGCCCCACTCTTCTGAAACCAGCCATTCTTTCGTAACTTGCTGTTCAGCCCCTTCCATCTCGGCCACAACAACTTGCGCCGTCTCTTCTCCAGTAACCGGTTGAAAAGATTCAACCGAGGCAGGCTCAGAATGAGCGACCTCGGCTTTCTTTCGAGCGGCCATTCGCTCGGCATTTCTCTTTCTCGCTATTTGCATGAGATTCTCCCCAGCCATGCCTTTTGAAAAAGTGCCAGGAAGGTCTCCCAAGTTTGTAAAAATATTTCCGAAGGAAAACTCCGCCTGACCCGAAGTGGACAGTGAGTTAGGTTGGTTAAGACCGGCTGGCTCAAACGCTGATTTCAGAGCTTCGTCAACCTCTTCGGCCTCGGCGGCGAACTCCCTCGTTAATTCGGCATCTACCTCAACAACCGGCTTTAAGGCTTGCTCCGAATCAGAAGCTTCGAGACCAATTTGCCTAAGGGTCTTGAAACTGGGGAAGACAAGAGCCGTAAGGTGTTGTTTGCCGGTTGGATCGGGATGTCGTCTGCGGCCGAGAACGTAGTGTAGGTAGGCTCGTACTGCAGGAGAATATAAGCAGCCCTCCCTTGCTTCTATACGTTTGGACGACCAAAGTACTTTAGTGCAGTTTTAATTTCCGCAAGGACTTCGTCGTCAGCTAGGTGAAAATCCTCTTCAACTTATTGCTTGCAAGAACAAAGGGTAAAGTTTGGAGAAAAAGCCGCATAAAAGAAAGATCAACAAACAAGGAGTTACACGGCAACCTGGTTCACCCCTTCGTCTGGGAATAGGGTCTAGGCGATCTTCGCCTTCGCCGAACTCCCAGTTGCCTCGAACATTGACCATTACATCGTCAACTCGTTTGCCAGAGCTGGCAAGCATCGTTACCAAGTGATGGTCGGTGTCCTTGGCCCTAAGAAAGTAGCGCCCGAGCCGACCGGAGGATTTGGCTAAAGCATAGTAGTGCCGAATCGCCGGAATGCCAAGGTTGATCCTGAGACGCCGGTTTAACTCTACGATTCCCATTACGATTCGGAGAAAATTCACATTGGGTTGAGAAGGAATCAGACTCCAATAACGGAGGACGGCCCTGAGAAATGGGTGTAGGGGAAAGCGAACTCTGCCCTCCGCAATAGACAGGAGAGGGAAGACGATTGTATTTTGGTCGTCCCTCTCCATATCAAGGGTATTGTCCGTTACTAAAGAAAGATGGACATCCTCAGGGATAGAAAAATGTCTTCGGAACTCAGAAATTCGACCCTCAGAAATGAGGTCTTTCAAATGCTTAGCCATTCTAGTAAGGACCCAATGATATTCTAAATCAAAAATAAAAGCGGAAAATAGGATTGCAAGGAGAAGAGAAGAAAACTTACGAAAGGCAAAGGAGACAAGGAGAGAACGGATAGGAGTTACAGAAAATGCGTCGAAGAAGAGATACCGACTGGCAGTCCAGGAGGTTCAAATATTCGAAAAAGCATGTTTTCGAAGGGACTTAAGTTTCAAATCATAATAAATGCGAGAGAAGCACGAATGGGGCGGGAGAGCATTACAGTAACCAAAAAACACGTACGCATTCTGACACGCATCGAGAAGAGGATTAACCGTCGAATTTTTGACTTCTAGCCAAACACGCTGACTAACTGATGCTAGCAAGGTGTTTGGGGGGCAATTGTGGGAGCCGGATAATTGAAATAATCAGAGGCGTACTCTAGAAGACAGATATTACACGGCTTTACCCTGCACGATAAGGATGCCGAATATAATAGATAGGCCGAATAGATACTGAACTATGGAGCTGAGTAAATAAGAAGACAATGAGTGACAAGTGGACCTTGCCATGAGGCCCAGGAAACAGGTACAAATAAAGGAACAACAGACTAAGAAAGGTATGTGGGAATTATTATGCTTAACTTAGAACACTAGCATTCTTGAGTATAGAGACTGACTTGTCCGTCGGAGTGCTAATTCTGGCACCCCCGACCAGAGTGTTTATCCCATTTCAGGTGGCTATCAGCGGATCTCGAGCGCTCCCCAGGATCAGAAGAGTATTTCCAAACCACTTCTCCACAGTCGCTAATAAGTTCCTTTTTTATTTTTTGGCTACTAAATGTTTAGTCGCCAAAAGCTCAAGCTTTATTTGTTAATTTTCTTAAAATGCACAAATTGAATATTTTTCATTAATTTCTAAATTATATGCATTTCATTATCAATGCAACCAGTAAGCTGTATGTATATAGAATAATATATCTATCAATTATAATCTAAATCCATTATCAATAATATCAATTTCATTATCAACTATTCAAAAAATTTAACTTGTAACATCATATTCCAAATATCATATAAATCCATACAAATCAAGTATAATCCATCTAAATTAAATATTACATACAAAACACTGGATTTCCAAAATAGATGATTGTTCCAAAATAAATGTCTTCCATATACAGAGCAAATGCTCTTTGTACACAACCACAATAGCCCACGCAAAAGAAATCTATAAAAAAAATTAATCATTAGCACTTATTCAATAAAATTGACATTTCAAATTATAACAATTATAAAATTAATAATTTAGATATATTATACTCTGCAAATTATAAAAATTCTAAAATTAAAATTAATAATTTTGATATATTATACTCTGCATATAATTCCATCAATATCATTTTAATGTTTCTGTTTTGTTGAAAATTTATACAACCTCCAAATTGAACCTCATGCCTACCTATAGCAATGGCAGCGGGGCGAGACCGGGGATTACACTCCCTGCCCCCGATCCCCGAAGGCATAAAAGTCCCCGCCCCCGATCCCCGGCGGGGAACCCATGACTTCCCCCTCCACCCCTTAACGGGGTTCGGGTTTCCTCGAACCCGAAAAATTTCCCTTTTTTTTTTTTTTTTTTGTTTTGAAACAACACCCACACCACAAAAATGAAGATATTGAAAGCAATTGAGAGAAAATGAATCATAATATATGGAGAGAAATTAATAATTTCAGTGCATTTAGAAGCTCCTTGCAATTCACTTCAGTGCATAATATATCTAAAGGGTGTAATTACTCAGGCATAAACAAATTTCAATTGTTCAATTAAAAATTCCCAAACCTCCTCTCACAAATTCCAAGCATTCTCAAACATGTCACTACCTACAAATCTATTCACTTGCAATCTAATTAACCATGGGAAATTTGCAGCCCAATGCCCACAAGTATTCTTCTATTTGCATAAGTGATCAAAAAACAAAAGTTGTAGATTCTAGTCATATAACCATACTCAGTTCTATAAAATTATCAATGGTTATAAATCTCTATCTTGGCATTGTTCACACACCAAATAAATAAATAAATGCTGAAGTATTACTCAGGAAAGCTGCATATACCAGAGAGTCTCTATTATACTATTCCCTATAACACCATCGGGGCAATGTGAATTAAATATCAAATCATATTGTATAAGTCCCTGTAGTTGCTAATTCTTTTTTCAATATAAAACACACTACCATCAATATAAAAGTAAACTTTGATCTCAAGCATTCTTATATATTCATTCATACTCTTCATTATCCAATTGCAAACACAATCTATGTTTCTATACAAAAATAAATCCCTTTTCATACTCTTCATTGAGACATTTTATCAAACTAGTAGTAGACAAGAAAATAAATCCCCTTTCCTTTTCTCTATTTCTGTACAAAAATGATTTCTATGCCTTCATTGAAATTTTCAATAAATAAATAAATAACAAAAATTGTAGTTTCTGATGATAATAATAAACCCACCCAAAAAAAGTGGAACAAAACCTATGATTCGATTATGGTTCATTATTGGGCAAAGTTTTTCAACAAACAGTTGTTGGGCATGTATTGCAATCATTGAAAATTTGAAGCAACAGATAATTAGAAGTTGTGCATAGCATAGGGTTGATAAACCAAACATCAAACTATTGTTCTAATTTCATAGATCACATCAAATTGCAATAACAAAACAATTAAATTTGAACAAAACCTATATATAATCATACACATAAAGAGAAATTATGCAGACATACATACAAGTATAAACCAAGTGAAGAGCCTCACCATGAATTGATCAAGGTCCTTATCATCCAGAGGCTAATTACCATTTCCAAGAACTAAATACTTCGCCACCACATGCTGCAATTGCGCCAGCTACGCATCGATCCTTGGCAACTAATCCACCGACATAGCGATTTGAAGGCACTGAACATGTGCCGATAACAACTGTTCGCCTTCTCTTGATTCATCACCGTCGCAATCTCCAGCACGTCGTCAGTCTCGCCGTTTTTGGATAGACAGATATACGAATATAAAGAGATTTTAGAAAGAGAAAATATGGCAAATCTAGGTGAATCGGTGCTCCGGTTGCCCACGATCACGAGGAGGATGTCGTCGGTCTCGCCGTTTTTGGATAGATAGATATACGAATATAGAGAGATTTTAGAAAGAGAAAATATGGCAAATCTAGGTAAATCGGTGCTCCGGTTGCCCACGACCGTGAGGAGGAGTGGCAGAGGCGCAGCTGGTGGAGCGGCGATGAAAGAGAAATGGGAGATGAGCAGCAAAAAGGAAGAGGCAGAGAGAAAGAGACAGAAACGCTGAGGAGAGAGAGAGAGAGAGGCGTAGGTTTGTGGTTTGGAAACCAAATATATATATATATATATATATTACACCATTAACGACTAAATATTTTTAGTCGCCAATTAATTTTATAAATCCCTTCAAAATTTGAAATGTCTCCTTCCAAATATTTTAGTTTTTTGACGAATAAAATTTCTTTTTGTCGTTGAAAATAAGTTTTTGGTGACCAAATTTTTGGTCACCAAAGATAAAAAATAATTTTTTATTTTCCATTTGGCGACTAAATAGTTTTAGTAGCTAAAACTCAATATATAACAAGTAAAATATTTTTTTTGTCGCTGAAAATATGTTTTTGGCGACCAAAAAAAGATAAAAAATAATTTTTTATTTTACATTCAGTGACTAAATGAGTTTAGTAGCCAAAACTCAATATATGGAGACTAAAATATTTTTTTGTCGCCAATTCTGGTATTTTTAGCGAATAATTTTTTTTTTAGTCGTCAATAATCAATATACTCCGACTAAAAAAAATTAGTAGCTAAATATTGTACTTTTGCCGACTAAAAAAATTTTTAATCGCCAATTCTATAACTATTTAGTCACCAATTTTTGTCGCCAAATGTATATTTTGTTGTAGTGTCGATATTGTAACATTGCATATGGCAGCCATTACTTTCTTTTCTATATCTAATCATCGAATCATTCTACTTTCGCATACTATGTTGTCTCAATTTACACATTTAAGTCTCATTTAATAACGTTTATAGTTTATTGTTTATAGAAATATTAAACATGTTTATATTTATTTTAGTAAAAAAAAAAAAAAAGATGTGTTTCAATATCAATGAAAAGGATTACCAATGAGAGATTGTAGCTAAAAATGATTATGAACAATTGTATATGTTGACTGGATGTGGTTGATAGCCTCATGGAGGTAGTGATCGGAGGTTGTTGTCGATTGGTTGGGTTGGAGTGATTACCGGTAGTAGGAGGTGGTGGCCGATGGAGTGATTTCATTTTTTTTTAAACAAATGAAATCAACTTCTTTATGGTAACAAAATTTTAATAAATTTTGTAAACTATATACAAGATTTTAAAAAAGAAATAAATACTAAGCGAGTTTTTATTTACAACTTTCCAATCTTTTAATAAACAAAAATAAAAATTATAAGGGTTAGTTATACTTTTTACTTCTATAGTTTAATCCAAATTGTAGTTCTTATAGTTTCAATTTGAACAATTTAGTCCCTACACTTTTAATATTGTTTCAATTTGGCCCGTTCGTGTAAATTAGAAGTTAAAATTAATAATTTTGAGACACTTATCAATTTTTTAAGATTTTAATTTGGTTCTTCCATCTAAATTGGAGATTAAAATTAACAATTTCAGAACATTTGTTAATTTTCTGAAGTGTACTCCCTCCAAGGTTTCTGTTCAAAACCTTCTTGATGCAAACAATTTCTTGGGATCAGTCCATAAGGGACTTTACCCTGATATCGAGTTATCAAAAAAACATATATACTAAATTACAAGGATGAAAAGTGTAACTAAGCCTTATATTATACTAAATTTTTGTATTTTTTTTTATAGTTAATGATTTTTTTATTTAAAAAAATACAACTAATTTTCTTTTTAGCTACATCTAAAAAATTAAAATTTTAAATTAAATTATTCAAAAAATTTACTAAAAACACAAACGTATAAAAATTTTAAAATTCAAAAAACTATATTTAAAAACTTAAAACAAAACAGTGTTATAAAGAGCCCTAACCTATTAATCCTATTGAAGAAAAGTTATTCCTCTTGGATATATAATAAATTTAGCACTTCAAATAGTTGATTAATAGCCAGAGATTTGATAGTTGATCATCTAATAGATCTTTTGTTCCTTCAAATCATAAGAAACTTCCTCTTTGGCTTTGAAACTACTTTTACTTTATTTTTCTTTTTTCATTTTCTTTTCCTATACAAATACAAAATTCAGATATAGTGCTAATTCCTAAGAAAAATGACAAATTATATATGCGGTCCTTATAATTTGTCAATTGTGTCAATTTTGTTCTATAGTTTCAATCTTATCATTTAATTTTTAACGTCATAATAATTTTGTTCAATTAATAACATCTGTTAAGAAATTAGATAAAAATTAAAGATAGAATGATCCATTCAAAGGGAAATATACCATTTTAAATTAGATGTCAACCTCCAATTGTTTTGTGTAGAGTGAATAAACTATTTTATTCATTAATTTCAATTCAATTTTTAAGGTATATTATCGATATAAAAAAATCCATAGGTTTTTTTTCTTTAATCGGCAAAGAAAAGAACTTTATTGATAAATCAAAATAGTATTACATAAATAAAGGAAAAAAAGGAGGATGAGTGCAAAAAGTATCATAGTGAACCACATCAATCCAACTAGGTTGGCATCGATAAGACCGCTAAATCATATGCTAGCACACCATCAAAAGTTGGAGAGGAACCAACCACAGCAGCCAACTCAAATGAACATCCAGAAGTAGCAACAACTTGCATCAGCTCTGTAGCAATAGCAACATCTAACTAGCATCGGCTCTGTAGCAAGAACAAAAAACTAGCATCACCAAACCATCATACATCAGTAGCATATAGCAGCAGCATGCACTAATATCCTTGAGACTCTAACTTGCAATAACTCAGTAAACTAATCATTGAATCAAACTAACAGCAGCTCTGTATCAAGAACAAAAGCCTAGCCTCACCAAACCAGAATCAACTCAATAGACAACAACATCATACATCAGTAGCATATAGCTCAGTAAACTAATCATTGAGAATCACTCCCATAGCAGAAACAAAGCACATTCCATCCAATTGGCTAGCCTCACCAAACATTGAAGGCAGATCACAAAACACAGTATATCATAGATCACAGATCACACCCTCATCCAATTGGCTAGATTCCATTGAAGACAGCAGAACAGGGCTGGACTTAACTCCCCTGCCTAATACAATATTGAACCAAAGAAACAGAGGAACCACCACAGCTGAGCAAATCAGACCAACAAAATAGAACCTGAACCATAACAGTCCACAAGTGAGCAAAGTAGTCCAACAAAAATATAACCTGAACCAGAGCTAAAGCAGCAGTATAGCAAAATTGACAGCAGCCCCACATACTAAGGCCAGTAGTAAAGCAAATAAATAGCAGAGTAAGACGAAACAGAATCTGAAGCAGAGCAACAGCAATTCCATTACAAGGCCCTACTAGACACATTACAAACAGCTTTTAACTTGATGAATATTAAACACATACTCATTCACTGTGTACCCTTGCCCAACTGAATGAGTTTTCAGCCAAAGGGCCACTCTAACTTTAATAAGCTCATAGAGATCTTCACAGGTAGGTTGCAGCCCATTAAACAGATAATCATTCCTACATTTCCAGATGGACCATAAACTAGCAATCAGGATTGATCTCCAAATCTGCTTTTCTTTTTTTCCAAACTTCCAGCCCAACCACCAGTGCATTAGCATGACCACTGAGCTAAGGGAAACCCAGTGCAAACCCCACCACTTAATTAGATTGGACCAAACTTTCCAAGCAAAGGGGCACAGCAACAGAACATGATTAAGTGATTCAATCTCAGTTTAATAGAACACATAGTCAGAGCTAACTGTTGCACTAAAAATGCCAAGTCTATATAAGTAGTCAGAAGACTTCATCCTCCATTTCCAAGCCAACCAAGAGAAGAATTGGGCTTTAGGAAGGGAGGGATTGTGCTAGATCAATTCAGGAATTTCTAGATTACGACCATTCAAAGATTCACACCATTTAATAGTACTTTTGACACTAAACATACCTGTAAGATCAGATTTCCACTATAACATATATATTGATTCCAATCTCAATGCAAGGCCCTCACCAAAAATAGCCCTTAATCTATGTAGTTCATCTTCCTCCCATGCTAATAAGGGTTGTCTGAAGCTGAGTTTCCAATTGTTGTGCTGTCTAGCCCTAGTCAACTGCAATTTCATGGTGATGCCTCTATCCTCTGATAAATAGTAAAGTCTAGGAAATTGGGACTTCAAGCACCTAGTTCCCATCCAATTTTCAACCCAGAAACTAATTCTTTTCCCATTACCAATCTTGATTTCAACAATTTTCCAAATAATAATTGAACAAGCTGCCATTAGAATCACTAACAAAAATAATGTCACTTGATACTCTTGAGATATTATTTGCCTCCACGTGAAATGGAAACCATCTACCCCATTCTGACTTATACTTACTGCATATGACTTGTTTCCATAATGAACTGTCTTCCATCCCAAACCTCCACCACCACTTAGCAAGTAGGCTATTATTCAATATTCTTAGGTTTCTTATTTCCAGCCCACCTTGCTTCTTATCTATGTTTAAATCCTTCCATTTTACTAAATGAACTTTTCTTCTCACATCTGAGTCACCCCACAAAAAGGCTGCTTGTATCTTGTCCAGCTCTTTTGCCACACCTCTAGGCAGCCTAAAGAGAGACATATAGTAAATAGCTAGTAAAGAAAGGTCAGATTTGATTAGTGTTACTCTGCCAGCGAAAGACAATAACCTTTTCTTCCAACCTGTCAGTTTCTTCTTGAAATTGTCCACGACAGGCTTCTATGTTGCCCTCCTAGATGGGTTGGCCCCTAATGGCAATCCAAGATACTTTAATGGAAATTTCTGATATGTACAGTTCGACCTTGAGGCAAAATTTTTCACATACTCTTCAGACAATCCTACTCCACAAACACCACTCTTGTGAAAATTGATCTTTAACCCAGAAATGATCTCAAAGCATGTAAGTATTCTCTTGAGAATTAACACTTAAGACCACTCAGCTTCACAGAAGATAATTGTCACGACCCAAACCTGCCCCTATGGGTTTAGCACCGTAACCGGCCAGTAATCCGTGATTACCAAAGGCCTGCTTAACAGTAATAATAGTAATACAGAGTACAGGGGCTGGCGGAAGCCAAGACAGTAATAAAAGATGTCCAATGAGCTGTGACAGTCTGTATGCAAAAAGACTTTTCATATCATATTCACATTCATAACTGAAACATATTTACATCATATACGGAAGCATTCAGTACAGTATAAGTCTTAAACATTCGGTACAAAACAGAGACAGATAGGTGAGACTAAACACCCCAAAAGCAGCTTTAGCTTGAACAAATCTGGAACCTCGCAGTGAGGCACAAAGGTTGGCTTGACAAACAAGAGCTTAGCCTGACGTTCCTAGCAACGGTCCGGTGCCTGAACACCTACATATATATGAGCAGTGAGCTAAAGCCCAGTGAATAACATATGCGTAAAGAGGTTAAGAATGAATGTCCTTTCAGTATTTAAAACAGTCATTTGAACAGTATTTCAGTTATTCGATCATAGCAGTCATAAGTGGTACATCCAATAGCAAACAGTACAGTAGGTCTTAACAGACCGAAGAGTCAGTTGATAGCCATCATATCAGTAAACAGTAGTGGTTCCAAACAAGGGAATCGACAGAGATCTCTGTGACAGTAGCAGTACAGTACAGTACAGTAACAGTAAATTGCTATGAATGCTACGAATACAGTTCGCAAATAGGACAAGCATTCATTCAGTAAACAATGTTATTTCATAAAGCAATTCAGTCATTCGTTCAAAAAGTAATCTCAATTGAACGTATCTTTACAACATTGTTACTCACAGAGCACTGGGCTACAAATAGGCTAGAGCGTCCTTGGATGCCAAACCTACAGTTTTCAGAATGAACACACACTAAGTTATACACTTGGGTTTAATAACTTAACCCCTAACATGACTCGGTGTGGTTCTACATCAATATCCTCCTTAAGATGCCTTAAACATGCCCTAGGAATGCCTAGGATGGAAAGATAATGCAAAGATGCACTTTTAAACATTTTTCAGAATTTTCAGAAAACAGGGGTCTCGCTCAAGCGTGGATTTCTTCGCTCGAGCGGACATGCAGACAAAAGATCCCCGCTCGAGCGTCACTTTACACGCTCGAGCGGACTGTAAAACATGACAAAAATACTGGATGCATGAAATTCACGCTCGACGGGCGCTCGACCCTCGCTCGAGCGTGTGACTTAGGTCCCCGCTTGAGCGTGCGTTCCCCCGCTCGAGCGGACTGTAAAACAATGCAAAGTGCTGGTTACCTGTATTCCATGCTCGAGTGCCACTTTCCCCGCTCGAGCGTGAGTCCAAATTTTGGAAATTCCAAATTGAACCTTCAAGCTCAAAATCAACTTTTAATGCATCAAATTCGATCCTTTTGGGCCAATTTTTCTGGAAAACACTTGTGAATTCATAGTATAACACGATTCAAAGCTCAATTTGTCAAATCAAGGCCCAAAGGTGAGTCAATTAAACACAATTTCAAACAAAACTTCAAGAACATGAAGTGTATGCAACATGCAAGAATTTAAACAACTTTAAAGCCTTAAATACTTGTTCAAAAGAGTCAATTTCCTCAAGAACATGATGAATTCATGAACTATACTCAAGATATGAACATGCATGTAACAATCCCCTTGAAAACAACCTCAAAATGCTAGAACATGTACATGCATGTATGGATTAAGCTTCAATTCAACATTTTTAGACCAAAACTTGACTTAGATCACTAAACTCCCATGAACCATACAAGACAATACATAAATACATCAATGAGAGATTGAATTCTCTACCTTAAACCTTGTATTTCAAGTGTAGAAGCTCAAATATGCAATTAGCCTTCAAATCTCTTAATCTCTAAGCCAAAACAAGATGAAATCACTCTATCTCCCTATCCTCCCTCTCTCTAGTCGGTTTTGTCTTTCAAAGATGAACAAAAGATGTATTCAACATGAATGAGGTAGAAAATGGATGGTCTAGTGTCAAGCCACTAAGTGGCAAAATGGTAGTTAAGTCCAACTCATGCAATTTAACATTATTTAAACCGATTTACCATACCCAATCACATTTCAATTAAACATGCCATAAAATCACATAAATTCTAATTAGCACAAAACACTAATCAATTTTTGGTTCGGCCGCCGATAAGGCCTTCAATTTGCGATTTAAAACATAAAACATGAATAGATCATTTGACAGTCAACAGATAGAATTACATTCAAACTAACACACTCAATCAATCAGTTCAGAATTTCAGTCAATCAGTCAATTAACATGCTTAATCATAGATTAGCACTAATCAGTGGTGTTATCAGTAAGCAGTAGTGAGGGTTGTCACAATAATTGTGTCATCCACGAATTGAAAAAAGGAGATGTTGATGGCATTTGGCCCAATGATTAGTCCTTTGATCAAGCCCAGCTCTTTTACTCTTGCAAGAAGTAGGTTCAAACCCTCAGCCACCACATTAAATAGGAAATGTGATAATGGATCACCTTGCCTAAGTCTTTTTTTAGAGCAAAATTCAAGTGTGGGTGAACCATTAACCAACACAGAGATTTTTGCTGAGGAAAGACATGTATGAATCCAATTTACCCACTTAGCACCAAACCCAAAATTTGATAGCATTTGGAGGAGATAGTTCCAATTGACTATGTCATATGCTTTTTGGAAATCCAACTTTAAAATTAGGACCTTTCTTCTTTATTTTTTCTGCCAATCCACCACCTCCTTAACTATGAAGACACCATCCAGGATATTCCTACCCTCTAGAAATGCGAATTGAGCATTATCTATAACAACATGAAGCACTTTTTTCAATCTATTAGTAAGCAACTTGGATAGAATTTTGTAAGTGGAGTTTATAAGATTGATAGGCCTGTAATCTTGAATTCCTAAGGGATTGTCTTTCTTAGGGACCAATGTAATAAATGAGCTATTTAAGCCCCTAACCAAGCTACTGTTGACAAAATATTCCTTTATAAAAGTGATGATATCATTCTTCATAAATTTCCACCCTTTTTGATAGCAAGTCATGTTAAACCCATCCGGCCTAGGTGCCTTATTCCTATCACAGTTGGCCACTACTACCCAAATTTCCTGTTCAGAAAATTCCACATCCAAACTTCTGAAATGCTGGCTCTGTGCAATCACATTAAATAGGCCCAAAAGCTTGGGTCTATACTTCCATTGCTCAGAAAAGCTTAACCTGAAGTGATCATACACAGCTTGTTTAACCTCAAAAGATTCCTTCACTAATTCCCCATTCACTGACATGGAATCAATTGCATTGGTGTTCTGTATTTTAGTAGCTATGATGTGGAAAAATTTTGTATTTTTATCTCCCTTAAGATTCCAGTATAGCCTGGACTTCTGCAGCCAAATTCTTTCCATTATATTTCTGAGCTTCTACACTTCACCCCTCACCTCTCTTCTCCTTTTACCTTCATCATCATCAAAATCACTACTATCAGCAATTAGATCTATGGCATGTAAGTTCTCTTCAGCTTGCTTCAGTTTAGAGTCCATATTCCCAAACACTTCAAAGTTCCACTGCTTTAGAGATTGTTTAAGTGCCTTCAACTTAATTTTCAATTTGTACCCTGCTCAACCTTCCACCTGAGTACCCTCCCACACTTTCTTCACTTCATTTAGAAAAAAGGAGTGAGATGCCCAAGCATTGATAAATCTAAAAGGCTTTGGGCTCCAATTTCTAGCATCTTCCATTAGGATAATTGAACAGTGATCTGAGATGGATCTAGGAAGACCCTAAAGTTTGTACCTAAACCAGACCAACCATTCTGGCCCAACAAGGAACCTGTCTGACCTGCTTTATCTCTCACCTTCCAATGAATTACACCAGGTAAATTTTTTTCCCAACATAGGTAAGTCAATCAGTTCAAGGCTACTTATGAAATTACAAAAATCTGTCATTCCCCTATCCCTTCGTACACAACCCTTCCTTTCATCTATTGATTTGATTTCATTAAAGTCCCCTTATACACTACGGTTTGGGGAAAACAACCTTAAGACTGATCAAAGAGACCTAGAAGCTTCTCCTAGCAGTCACGTCATTAAGTGCATACACATTCACAATCACACATTCCAAGCTATTAAATAAGGTACCTGATAGTATGATGAAGCTCTTGTTGCAACAGTAGTCAGCTAGAGAAAAGACTTCAGGCTTCCACATACATAACAGGCCTCCAGCATTCCCATCAGCATCCACATTCATGGAAGCAACTAGGTCATGAGGCCGGATAGACTTCACAAACTAATCTAAAATGTTTGCCCTTTTTATTTTTTGCAATAACACCATATCCACTTTTCTTTCTTTGATAATTGCTTTGATTCTCCTCTTCTTTTCAGGCCTACCAAGCCCTCTAATATTCCAAGAAAGAATCTTCATAAGAACTTACTTTTCACTCTTGAGCCGCCCTTGATGCTGATCTACACCCCTGCACCATCACTTCTATCAGCAGCCTACTCTATGTTATTCTTCTCCATTTCAATTATTTTCGTCATAACTTTATCATCTTTGCCTTCAAAATCAATGCCCAGATTTTTCCCAATTCGAATTGTAGCTTGAGCCTCCTTTAATAACATATCATGTTTGTTTGATCTACTGGTATAAAATAGTAAAGAAGAAATTGCAGCTGCAGCTGCAGCTGCAGCTGATGGCCTCCCTTTGAAACCCCCTTTCCATCACTATTTTCCTCTGGTTTGTCCGACTTTTTCCTTTACTCTCCTTGCCTTCTATTCTCTTACTAGGTTTATTATCTTGATTGCTCTAACTATCTCCTTCATTACTAACCTCAACAATACCTTTTCCATTTTCCACCTAGGTTTGAATATGTGTTGGATCCAGATTCTTAGCAAACCTGCTACAACTACGTCCCAGCCCAGTTGATTTAGACATGCCTCTATTCAGTTCATTCAGCAGACCATCAAAATGGGCTTGATCAAAAACTACTTCTAAATTAATGCTAGATTTTGGAGGCCCATTTCCACTTCAGCTTCTCATAAGCCCATCAGAACCTAAGCCACCTTCAACTCTTCTACTTTCTGTGACTGCTCTATGCCCTTTCTTCTTGATTGCTTCCAACAATCCACCTTGGCCTATAGTGACCTAATCATTTTGACTTTTATTAGCAATACACTAAACTGAGGTATTAGGCATGCTTCCCATGAGCCTCGTTGTAACAACCCTGACCCATGATTAACATTAATCCATGCTTAATTAAGCTTAACAAGTAATTAAGAAGAAATTCTGAGTTAATTACATGTGCATTGCATTATTTTGTGTGTATATCTGTTTAACATAGAAAGATCTGTTCATGCTTTTATTTTGGTCTGCGAATTGCAGGCCTTATCGTCATCCGATTTAGAAATTGACTTAATACATGTGCTATTTGAAATTTTTAGAACATTATGGTAGGCTCGATTGAAATTTGATTCGGAACGATTAAATTGGATTAATTTAATACCCATTTGATTAGTTTTAATAAACCAACATTGAAGAAGCCTATATAAGGCTCCATATAAGCCCCACTCAACTTTTTTTCTTCATTGTCAAACATATTTGAGCTATCACACACACACAAACGTGTGAGAGAGGAAGGGACCAAGAGAGGAAGTTGAATTCAAGAAGGTTTTGGCTTGGAAACTTAAGCAATTGGTGATGTTGAACAAGTCCTCTTAAGAATCAAAGAATTAAGGCTTCTAGGTAAGAACTCAACCTTGCCACCTTGAAATTAAACTATTTAGTACAAGAAACCAAAGAAATAAGCTATATGATGCTAGAATTGAGCTTGAATGAAAGAAAATGGGTCATACCATGCATGAATGTCCATTTCTTTACAAATTGAGCATGATTTCCAAGAATTCTCTCATACATGTCTTGAATTCACTTTGATTGTGGGAAATTATCAAGTTTCATGTTGTTTTGTAGCATTTGATCATGTTATGAAAAGTTTGAGTTCAAAGAAATTCATGCATGTCATGTTCATAGAACATTCATATATTTTAAGTTGAATTTTTGCACAATTGGCAAGCTATTGGGCCATGATTTCTTGAAATGATCTTTAATTCATGTTATTTTAAGAGTTCCATGTATTTTCCCAAGTTTTGGCCCAGAAAAATCTTTGGTGCTTAAAGATTAAGTTTTGAACTTGGAGATCAAATCTGGAAATTCCAAAATTTGCATCTACGCTCGAGCATAGAAATCCATGCTCGAGCGACTACTCTGAGTGCGTGCACTTCCGCTCGAGCGACCTAAAGTGCGCTCGAGTGTGAAATGCAAGCCCTCAGAAGTTCTTGTGTTTTGCAGCATGCTCGAGCGACAAAAGTCATGCTCGAGCGAGGGTCTACGTCTCACGCTCGAGCAGGGATCGAGCGTTCGTCGAGCGTGAAAAACAAGTAACCAGCACTTTTTCAAAGATTGTAGACCGCTCGAGCGAAGAAAGTTACGCTTGAGCGAACCCTCACATTCTATATGCCCGCTCGAGCGAGGAAAGCCACGCTCGAGCGTGGACCCTGTTTTCAGCAAGATTTGGAAAATATTTTCTAATGCAATTTTGCATCCTCATTTTATTCTAGACATTCCTAGGCCATGATTAAGACACCATTTTGAGGGTAGCATATAGAAACACACTATAAATAGAGCGTAATGAGTTAGATATATTCCAACGTGTGTTTCAAAAGTGTTTTCGTTATGTGTTATGTAGGTCACGTGCCGTAAATTGATTGATTAGTTTGCTCTGTCTATCTGCACCCGAAGCCAACTGTGAGTAATAACTTAGTAAAGCTATATTCAACTTTATTTATTTTCTGTATGATAAATTAAGATCTGTTTTCTGAAATGATATGTTTTGTACAATGAATGATTGTCCAATTTCTAACAATGTATTTGTGACATCCTTAGCATCATGTAATATCTGTTAGCTGTTACTGTCACGACCCAAACCTGCCCCTATAGGTTTAGCGTCGTAACCAGCCAGTAATCCGTGATTACCAAAGACATGTTTAACAATAATGACAATAATACAATATAAAGGGGCTGGCGGAAGCTAATCAATAATAATAACATCGTCTAATGAGCTGTGAAGACCTGAATGGAAATAAACTTTCATGCACATAGCCATATTCACAACCACTTATAACAAAAATGCAAATACAAGATAGGGACATAATCCCATCACCAAAAACTATACAATCAAAAATCTTAGACATTATTTACACTTAGCAAAAGGATGGATAGTATCACCCAAGAAGCCTTGGCTCATGCAGGTTCAGAACCTCAATATGAGGCACAATGGCTGGCTTGACAAAACATGAGTTCGGGTCGGCGCCTCTAGCTTTGGTCCAGTGCTTGGCCACTTATATAAATATCTAATAAACTGTGAGCTATAGCCCAATGAATAACAAATGTGTAAAGAGTTTAAGAATGATGTCCTTCAATTTTTGAAACAATCGATTAATATTAGAACATTTTCAATCAATATCATTGCCGATCTATTGTTCAATTTTATCAATTCAATCAATCGATACTTATATAAGTCATACGTGGTACACCCGATAGCAACGATACACTTGGTCTTGAAAGACTGAACGATCAATTGATGGCTATCATACAATAACAATAGTTCCCAGATTTGGAACTGACAGATATCTCTGTAACAATAACGATATGAATAACAATAACAATAACAATATGCTATGGATGCCACGAATACAATTCAAAAGAGGATCATCATTCAATCAATAAAAAGTATCATTTCAGAAAGCAATATGATTTATCAATCTGAAATAAATACAATTGAACATATCTTTACAACATTGTTACTCACAGTGGGCTCCTCGATACGCGAACGATAAGGCAAGCTATGGCGTCTGACCTAACAAACAAATTCAAGCACAATAGTTCAATTACACCCATGCCGCATTCAATCACTTCTATTTCTATTCGCTTGGTTATTATTCCGTCAATTTCTATTCATTGTTCACTCATTCAATTCTAACTTCATTCATGTACTCTAATGCATTCATGAGATGCAAATGATTATAAAAACACTTAAAAACCATACAAACGGAGGCCCGGAAAAGGAAAAAGTGAAGCGAAGAATAAAATTGGGACTACCCTATTGGCCGCACATGCGGTTGCCTCGGCCGCTCGTGCGGTGACTTGGCCGCACGTGCGGTGGACTTGGCCGCACAAGCGGCGGAAAGCAGTGTGCACCCTTGGGCTACAAAAGGTGGGCCGCTCGTGCGGGGGCCCAATCTGCTCGAGCGGTCTGGGATGAAAATGGAGTTCGAAACTGCTCTGTTTTGATACATCTTAACCAAGCAAATTCAGCCCTTAATTCAACTAATTCAAGTCCCAAAAACATACAAGAGCCCAATAGATTGAACATACCAAACTCTAAGCAAGATTTAGCTCAAATCCAAATGAAAGAAAATAGAACCCAAGCTCTTGAAATTTATAACAAAATCAAAAATACATAATCAAGTATTTCAAAGCTTTAGGTTGTATAATTTGTGAAAAAGTTCTTTCAAACTTATGGAGATTATGAAAGAAACTAAATGAATGGAATCAAATGTTCGTGAAATATGTCATGCATGTTGGATTCCTTTCATAAAAAGTCATGCATGTAAGTAACCTCTCATTACATGAACTAAACTTGCATTTAAAGTGATATTCATCTTGTTTCCTCTTGAATTTCATGATTTATGAGCTTAACTCTTCAATTTCATGAGATTAAAGAAACAATTCTTACTTAGAGTGAGTGAATTGAGGAGAATTTGTTTCAATTTCAAGCTTCTCTTTCCCTTCTTTTTTTTTCCTCTTCTTGAGCTCAAGCTCCTCTAGATTGGGTTTACACTCTCAAGTTTCTCATCTTTCCCCTCTCTCTACGTGTAATAGAAGAAGACTCACCACTCATCACTTAGTTGGTGAATATGACACAAAATTATATTCAATTTAACATTTCCATTAAATTAACCAAAGCTATTAAATCATTTCTAATTAAATTAAATTAAATTAATCCATAACACTATATGACCCCAATTATACTAAATGAATTTATATTAATATAGATTAGGCAATTCCTAGCCAATTTCTTAATTCTAATTTGCTACAATTAGCGAATCGGACAGGTTCAATTCGTCCCTTTACATATCTGTTCATAATAACACTACAATATCAATCAATGCAAGTACATATCATATGGCACATAATTCACATAACACAATAAGCATATAAGCATATAATTAATTTAATTAACTTATTTAATTAAGGAGGTGGTTGTCACAGTTACCTAGTATCGGAGGTTCTATTATGGAACTTATTATGTCTGTCATCTGTTACCCATACCGGAGGCTCCATCATGGAGCTCAGCATGTATATTCTCTGTTACCCGGATCCGAAGGTTCCTTTATGGAACTGGTTACTCATAACCACCATATGTTCTGCATCTGTTCTGTATCTGTTCTGTTAGCGCTAATGGATGTACCACGTATGATTAAGCATGAACTCTGATTTCTGTATATGATTTGAACAAGAATATGAATCTGTTTATGAATCTGAATTATGATTTCTGAATCTGGAATGGACTTCATTCATTAAATCCTTTACTTCGTTATTATTCACTGGGTTTCCGCTCACTATTTATATTATGTATGTAGGTGACCAGGCACGTGATCAGGGCTAGAGTTGATAGCCTGGGATTCTGTTTTTTCAGCCACCCTTTGCGCCTACAAGAAGGTTTCGGGCCAAGTCATGTCATGTGGCTATGTCTTTTGAACGTTCGATACTTTGTTTTTCCCTGTTATTGAACAGTTTGCTTTTGGTTATTTGTACATGGGGTGACGTGTAATTATTGTACCTATGTGATGACATGGTATGCTTATAAAGTTTAAAATTACTTTGTCTCATGTATGTCTGCATAGCTCAATGGACGTTGTATTTTGTATATTTGCTTCCACAGCCCCTTGATTATGCATTATTCTGTTTAGAGGCCTTTGGTAATCCAAGGATTACTGGCCGGTTACGATGCTAAACCTATAGGGGCGGGTTTAGGTCGTGACACTCATGCACTGACCCTCTTCTACTCTAGGTCCCATAATGCTGCAGGTCTCATTTACTACAAAGGCAGCAAAAAGACTACTATTTACTCCCTGAGACTCCGCCTCCATTATGTCATTACCATTTGTAGCTTGTGACATATCTTTTTCATAGGCCACCCCATCCCCTTGTTGCATCATGTCATTCACTTCTACCTCCCTTTCTCTACAACAGTTTGAAATTTGATCATCCCCGATGATGCCGTTAAAAGAAGCATCCCTCTCCTTGTTGCTATGACCTGAGACATAGACCAAGTTAGGACCAAGCTCCTCACTCACTCTGATTGAATGTATATGACCTCTACATTCAAGGTTAACTACACTGTTAATCATCTCCATATACGATATAAGGATCCTGATTTTACCACATGCCATGGATGACATCTTGAGGGTGCTCTCATTGATGTTCATGACCTTACCCCAGATATCCCCAATCTTGATGAAGTTAGTCATGTTCCAAAGATTAGGTGGCAAACCATAGCAGTTCAGGCCCACATATCTTTCTTGCTCAATCTTCAATTTGTTCCTCCATTCCACCATCGATTTGCACCATTCGTGGATCCAATCTTTAAGGTTTTTCATGCCTCTGTTTCTGACCTCTGGTGAAGAAAACACTAAGTATGCAACTCTCCCACCACCATCTTTCACTTGCACATCAGACATATCTCTGTTATGCAGTTCCTTTTTAAGATCAGAGCATTGATAGTGAGACCAAAGTTTTACGATCACACTACCATACAGCCATCCATTGCCATACTCCTCAGCATTCATTGAGATAGATTTCCCACTTGTTACTTTACCCCCCGTCACAGCTTCTGCATAAGACAACCCTTTTGTGCTGGGTACTTCCCCTCTTATCTACCTTTTTCCTGTTTCCACTGGTGATAGATGATGAAAATCAGCTTGTGGTTTGACTTTACTTATATTGTTTATGAAATCAGCTCACTTAACTTCAAAACTCTGTCATCACACTAGGTATCGTGGGCTTTTTGGATTGTCATTTCAACTGCTACCGGGCAGTCATACCGAACAAAGCCGAACCTGGTTCCTGTTAAATGCCTCCTCTTGCTGGGTATGTAAACATCTATGACTACCCCAATGTTTGTGAACATATCGTACAGCCCTTTTGGATGCATTGAGTCTGGTAAATTGTCAACAAAAACATTGTGAACTTCACCCATTGAGTTTGATCTGCCACCAATATGTCTCCTCCGGAAGACTGGTCTCCATCCTCCCAATTTTACCCACGCTGCTCCATCCATTCCCCTTTCCAGAGGCGGATCAGATTGGCAAACTAAAGGTAAAAACCTAATGCAATTATAACAATAAAAACCAAATTAATACAAAAGGCAAACCATAGTAACGTAATTTGTTTAGAAAAAAAAAAAAAAAAGAGGACACCTAAAATCATCAAAGAATCCCATAAAACAAAATAAAAATAAAAATAAAAGATTTTAAAAAAATTCTATTTTAATAACTTTAATAATAGCATATTGCATTTTGAGTTTTCCAAGATCAAAGGATTAATTGAAGGCCAATTCTTCAGCAGGGTTTTCCCATTAGGGAATATATTCAAGCAATTATTCAGGCCAAATCCAAAAAGCCCAAAAGGGCAACTGCAAAAAAAAAAATAAATAAATAAATAAATAAATAAATTTACACATGGAAAAAATATTAATTTTTTTAAAACAATATTATGTGTACTGTGCAACTGAAATTTATTTTAAATAAGGCCCACACAATATATTTTTTTTTATGTACATTATATATTCTAATTATGTGCACCTATTATTTTTTTGTTTTTCCTATACATCGGAGTTAGTAGTCTCTAGTGTGGGGGGAGGGGGAGTCCTGGGGGGTGGCGAGACTTGAACCATAATCTCCTATCCAACCCTGACCAAATATTGACAAATGGATATTTTTGGTATCGCAAATTTTGGTATCTCTTATACCATGCCAAATTTTTAATAGGGGAAATTATATTTGCAATCTCTGTAGTTGGTCTTAGGGCTAAGTAAGAAATTTGTAAAATTTGTAATTCGATCTAGTTCAGTTTAATTTGGTAAGTTTAGATTAGTTTTTTGAATCCGTGATTCGGTTCCAAATTGAAAAATTAAAATTTCGTAGTCCATGGATCAGTTCTGGATTGAACCCCATAGTTTTGGATTAAAACGATCTAAACCATATACAAATAATCTATATTTATATTGTACACCCTCCCGGTACAGTATCTTCTCTTATTTCATATAAAACCTAAACTCAAATTTAAACCCATATAATATCTTCTTTTATTACTTTTGTTTGTTAGTTTTTAGTTTTAATTTGTAATGATTTAAATATTTATGGTGAAACTAGTTTTCTTATAGTTGTTTAAATTCTAGAACAGTATGTCACTATTATGGAATGACATGTTGCTATTGTAGAATTAATATGATGTTATGTTTATGTTTTTATGAAATTAAAATGTTCTTAATTTTTTTTTTATTATTTAATTATGTGAATCCGTAGTCCTAAACCGATCCAATCTGTGTTTAAATGGATTGATTCAGATTGATTTCACGATTTAAACGGATTAGATTGGTTTTAATTTTTTAAAAATCATAAATAATAAATTGATCTTGATTTTATCCCAATCTAAATCAATCGGGACTATACTCACCCCTAGTTGGCCTTTTGTGTCAATTTTGATAAGTGTAGTTCTAATCAGATTAATTTTATCAGGAGAAATGCTGTATGCCACAATTTGTTATCATCATTTGTATCACTGTCGATATGGATACTCATGATTAGCTCCTTTTGGTGACATAAAAAGTGAAAAAAAGGCGATGCAGTCTTTTATACCCTTAAATTTTGTATATCCTGTCAATTTAGTTCAATTTATAACCTCTTTTAAAAATTTGATTGAAATCAGGGGCAAAGTAATAAGTAATTGTGAGGTTAGTCTCCAATTGTAAATAATTCATTACCTTTTGAAATGAACCATTTTATTCTTGATTTATATTTAATTTCTTAATAAATATTATCAATTAGACAAAATTAAAAGCAAAATAATACAATCAAAACTACTGAAACCAAATTGACATGGGAAACAAATTATAAGAATCACTCTATAATTTATCACGAGCTTGTGGCCCAATGGTTTCTCCACTGCTGGGTAAGGCTCTAAGATTCGACTATGTTTACTCCCAGTTCGAGTCCCAACAGCTGCAACACCTCATGACTAGCGACAAGCATCTACTGTGAGCAGGAATTAATCAAGATGTGCGTTAAGTTGGTCTAGACACCCATGAAAAACCAAAAAGAAGCACTGCATAATTTTATGAGAACTTATAGAAGTTACTGAAACTGTTAAACTTGTAGTCATCATTTCACACACAATTGTATTTATTACTTAATTTGGATAGCCTTATCCAAATTGAAATTTAATTCAACAACTTCAACATTAGGGGACCCTCAATTTCAACTAAAACAGAAATAAGGATTGGGTGCCCTAGCTAATCCGGATTAGCAACTAAAACATGGTATTTCCTAAAAACACCATATCTATGATTTGCTTCCCTTATATATAAATAAATAAACAGAAAAAAAAAATATATATATATATATATCATGAGTAAGAGGTACGTGTTACACAGCAAAGCATGTTACGTTAATTATCATGCTTTTTTATAATACATGTCCCCTAATGACTTCAATGGCAAAACTAAACTTGTCTCTTAGCCAACATGATTAATCTAAATCCTAATATAGATAATAAGTCACTATACAACATTCTCTTCCTGTACCGGTCTTAATACTAAATATGATTTGACAAACTTGTACGCTACTTATATAGTCAATCCGGACCTCTCTTGATGATCCTAAAAGCATTTGAATATCTAAAATTAAAATTTAAAAAGAATTTGTTCACTTTTGATTGGCCCATAATATGGAATAAACATCTAATATTCCAATTTCTCCCTTTTGATATTGTGCTATTCAAAAATGAGAAATTTCACTGCTCTACTCAGTACAGTGACTTTGACAAAGTTATACAATCAATTGTAGATCCAAAATTTGAGCAGTTTCAACATATGTAGCTGTGGTCAATGTTCATTTTCCACTTCTAATTTATTGAAATTCACACTCTGAAATAATAATAATATAATAATAATAATAATAATAATAATAATAAATGTCAAGTCAATGAGAAAAGGCTAATTACTCTAGTTAAAAATTAAGCTACATATGAACCGATAAGATTATTTGTAATAGAAAAATAAAAAAATAAAAGAAAAATAATGTATATACCAAAGTAAAACTATACATAAACGCACTTTTACACATTTTTTATTATTATTATTAGACACGAATATAATGTTCGTATTAAAAAAAATAAATATATAAGTATAATGTGACTCACATTAATGAATATATTCGACCACTATTTTTGTATCTACTAATAAAAAAAACTAGTAATTTTTTTATTATTATATTGGGTTCATTTCACTTTTATCCCTTAAATTAGTGTGTTTGGTTTGAGTTTTTTGGATTAAATTTTTTAAAAATTGAGTATTTTAGTTTTCGTGTTTTTTTGTTTTTACTGAATATTTTTAAAATTTTAAATTTTTTTTTTTTACTTTTTTAGATGCACCTTACTTAGATGTATCTAAAAAGTAAAAAATTTGTAAAAAAATATTTTAAAAATTAATAAATACATAAAAATATAAAAAATGTACTGAATTCTCTTTCTTTCTTTTTTTTGTTTTTGTATTTTTGGTATTTAGTGAAGTTTTAAAAGGTTTTTTTCACAAATTTTTTACTTTTTAGGTATATTTATGTTAGGTATGTCTAAAAATTAAAAAAATTGTTTAAAATATTAAAAAAAATTCAGTAAAAACAAAAAAAACATGAAAAACAAAAAAGTAGAATTTTCTGAAAAGTGTTTTTGGAAAACTCTAACCAATTTTTTTTTTTTTTCATCCATAAATTATCGTTCATTTATTTAGTTCCTAATGTTTTTTATTTCAGTTCATATGATCTAAATAGAGACAGTCTAACCTAATGGACAATTTTTTTTTATTTTTTACTTTTTTAATTTGGACAATCTAAAACATACAATAAACAAACACTAATCTCCTTCTCCTCTCCCTCTTACAAAAAAATATATATATATCTCCTTCTCCACTCCTCATTTTCAAAATAATCAATAAAAAAATGAATGTTTTGTTATATGGTTTAAAATTTTTAAATGACATTTTCGTCTATCAAATTAGACTTTAACAGTTGTTCGTTTGAATAATCATCTTCTGATTATATCACATTAGCTGAAATTAAAAACATTAAAGACTATTTGGATATTTAATCCGTTAAATTCTAATTCTCATATTTAAGGTATTTTATGAATAATTTTATCTTTACAAATATTTTTTGAACCCTTAGTAACTTGGCGATGTGAACATTCACATTAAAAAAATTTAACAATGTGAATGTTCACATCATGAAACATTCGCACTGTCATTGTGAATATTAATGCGTGTTTCACTTTATTATTACTAGGGGTATTTTGATAACTATGTTATTCATAAGACTTATTGGAATATAAGAAAATAATTTGGATTAAGTGGAACATAAGTAGGTGAAGTGAATCTGTCATTGATAAGATCAAACTCAGGCTTGCTGGGTGGAAAAGGAGGCTCCTTTTCTTTGTTGGCAGACTAGCTTTAATCAAATCCGTGTTGTCTAGTTTGCCTGTGTATGATCACTCTTCAGGATGCCAAAAGGAGTTGCTAAGGAAATTGATAGATTACAAGCATCCTTCTTGAGAGGGTAATTTGTATAGCCAAATTGGGCCGAGCTAGGAAGCATTGTTTCTGAATATTGGGTCGCGTTGTGGGCCAAGTAAGATAGCTCGGTGTGGGAACAATAGTTGACAGGCCGGTCAGTGAGCTCTAGTTACGGTCGTTCGGTGAGCCGAAGTGTTATGTTGGCCACATATAGGAAGCCGAGTTAGAGATAGCCTGGCGAGAGGATTCAAAGTAATTGGTGATTATGCAGACCGATCGGAGATGATTGCTGGACCTTAAACTACATAACTTGGAGTCCACGGCAGAACTGTGGCATTTTATTTCTAGAAGGCCGAGCTATGCACAGCTCGGTAAAACCCAGTGCGGTTCAGAGCAGGTTATCTCAGTTGGGCATCAGCAGCCGAACAGAGTGTGGCCATCTCAACTGGCTTGCAGTGATGAGGGTGTTTTAAGGATAAACATCATCCTTGGGCATGAAACTTCTAGGAGGACTCTGCTAAGGAGAGTAGAGTCCGACTAGGATTGTGCAAACCATCTCACTTGGTTGGTAGTGAGTAGGGTGTGTGATTCCTAGGAGGACTCTTATAAGGAGAGTTGGAATCCTACTAGGATTGTGCCAGGCAGAGTTTATAAAAGCTCATAGCAGGACCTATGTACAGGTATCCCAAATCTTACTCTAGAATACACAGAACTTATTGTACATTGTCTAATTGCTGACTTAGGCATCGGAGGGGTTTCCAGCACACACCTGCCAGTTAGCTCACGTTTGTGTTTTCAGGTAGTAAAACAACGACGTTTGGAAGAGTGCAAACTTGATCAACAGAATTATACGATAAGATTATTTCGTGCTCGTATAATTGGCGCCGTTGCCGGGGATTGTAATCACAAAGAACGAACCTCTTGATTAAGTTTTCTTTTAACTGATTTCAATGGCGCACAATGAAAACTTGCCACACTCTACCATTGATGGGCAAACCCCGGAGGGGGGCAGAAGGCGCGAAGGCTTACCTTTTATCCCGCCTATGGCAGAGTTAGATCCCCCGCTACAGAACCCGCGGAGGGATACCCGTGAAAGATGGATCTCCAATCCTTGTCGCTCCCAAAGCCCTGAAAGACAGCAGCGAAGGTTGGATCCTCAAGTTCTAAAAGATCGAGTAAGGAAGCAAAATGAATTTATACGGAGGGTGGCGGCAGACATGAAGACTAAAAAGCGCCAGATAAAGGGCAAAGGGGCGGCGGAAGAAGATGTGGGCAAGAGTAGGGCGCACCTTCGCCACTCAGAAAATCGTGACAGACAAGTCACACCATCACAAGCTAAAAGTAGAAGCCTCGTGTCAGGCGATATACAATCGAGAACTTCCAGGACTCGTTACTCCAGGTCTGAGAGAAGAATGACTGAAAGGTCTTACACAGCAGGAAGCAGCTATCGGCCCACACATTCACACCAAACGACATCTAGGCACACAGAGTTGCCTAGGTCAGCAGACCTGCGGACAGTGCTTGAAGAAAGGGCTCGAATGAAAGAAGACACTCAGGCTCACGACCCCCGCAGAGTCTCTACATTATAACGGTTGGCTCCTAGAACACATGGGAGTGTCGAGGTTAGAATGCCAAAGCCGCATCTTGCCTATGAACCGGCAGATAAAGCGTTAACAAGGTTGCAGAGCTCGACGTTCATTCCGACGATAGAGAACGCACAATTACCCTCCGGCTTCCACCACCCTAAATTCACTATTTATAAGGGAAAGTCGGACCCCTACATGCACTTGAGCCACTTCTGCCAAGTTATGGCGGTGTATCGGCGAAACGAGGCTCTAATGTGTATCATATTTCCTTCCAGCCTTGGTGACCTGGGTCTAACATGGTTTGAAAGGTTGCCAGAAGGTAGCATAGCTTCATGGGCGCAATTAACAGAGGCATTTGTGACTAGATTCAGAACAAACACCAAGACTCATGTAGAGATTGACCAGCTTCTCTTCATAGATATGGGCAAGAAGGAAACATTGAAGTCTTACAATAACCGGTATTGGGAGACTTTTAATCAGATTGGAGATTGCCCCACAAGCCTAGCTATCGCACAGTACAAACGATGTTTGCCGGCTAGCAATAAGTTGAGGGATTCGATAACAATAACAACGCCTCTTACTATGGAAGCCTTGATGGAGAGAGTGCACCAACACATCTTGGTAGAGGAAAATGGGATTCGCACCTAGGCAGAGTCCGACATAATAGCAAGGACGAACGAAACACCCTCGGCAAAAGTTAACACAGTCGACAAGAAAGACCAACCAAGTAAAAAATCTTTGCCCAACTGTGGGCAAAGTGGGTTGGCAGGTTTAACCAACTCTTTCTAACAAGTCTTTGCCCGACTGAGGGGGCAATAAAAAAGGTTAGCAGGTTTGACCAACACTTTTTTCATTCTTTAGCCGAAATAAGGATCTAGGCTTCAAAAGGTTGGCAGGTTTGACCAACATCTAGTCCATCAGCCGAGATAAGGATCTAGGCTGACGGAAGTTTGACAGGTTGGGCCAAACATATCCTGTTCTTCAGCCGAGATAAGGATCAAGGCTGAAGAAGGTTAGCAGGTTTGACCAATATCTAGTCCATCAGCCGAGATAAGGATCTAGGCTGACGGAAGTTTGGCAAGTTGGGCCAAACATATCCTGTTCTTCAGCCGAGATAAGGATCAAAGCTGAAGAAGGTTAGCAGGTTTGACCAACACTTTTTCTTCCTCTAACCGAGATAAGGATCTAGGCTCAAGAAGGTTGGCAGGTTTGACTAACACTTTTTTCTTCCTCTAGCCGAGATAAGGATCTAGGCTCAGGAAGGTTGGTAGGTTTAACCAACAATTTTTTCATTCTTCAGACGAGATAAGGATCACGGCTTAAGAAGGTTGGCAGGTTTGACCAACATAATTTTTTGGATTCCTCAATCGAGATGCGTACCTCAGCCAAAGCAAGTTAGCAGGTTTGACCAACAAATTTTTGAATTCTTGGACCGAGATGGTTATCTCGGCCAAAGAAGGTTGGCAGGATTAGTGTAAACCGAGTTAGTCTGCTTGGCGAGACACAGAAAGAACGACTCACCATACGATTGCGAACTCGAAGGACATAAATGTTGAAGGCAAAAAGGCGAGGCTGTTCAAATTTTTTGAAGGTACATGACGGTTGTAACAAAAGAACGAGGATAATGGGGGCACACCACGTATCTGGGAATGACATCGTGTTAGACATGCCAGATTAGTAAAAGGACATGTTAAGCAACTGACAAGATTTATTGGGGCCGAACAAGTTGTGAAACTGAACAACTTTTCTAGCTCGGCGGAGTTGGGCGTTCTTAGCTCGGTTGGATAAGGCATTTTTGGCTCGGTTGGTTTGAAACATTTTAGCACGGCTGAAAGATGGGATGTACGACCGGGGTAATTTTTGGAAACCGAGCGAAATTGGAGCTCGGTCAGTATGAGTATTTCCACTCGGTTAAACTGATGATTTGGGCGTTTGGTTGACATCAACTTTGACAGCTCGGACAAAACTGGATAATCCCAATCATGCTTTGCAGATGGAATTAAGGGGCAATTGAGAGGGTAATTTGTATAGTCAAATTGGGCCGAGCTAAGAAGCATTGTTTCTGAATATTGGACCGCGTTGTGGGCCAAGTTAGATAGCTCGGTGTAGGAACAATGGTTGACAGGCCGGTCAGTGAGCTCTAGTTACAGTCATTCGGCGAGCCGAAGTGTTATGTCGGCCACAAATAAGAAGCCGAGCTAGAGATAGCCCGGCAAGAGGATTCAAAGTAATTGGTGATTATGCAAACCGGTCGGAGGTGATTGCTGGACCTTAAACTACATAACTTGGAGTCCACGGCAGAACTGTGGCATTTTATTTCTAGAAGGCCGAGCTATGCACAGCCCGGTAAAACACGGTGCGGTTCAGAGCAGGTTATCTTGGTTGGGCATCAGCAGCCGAACAGAGTGTGGCCATCTCACTTGGCTTGTAGTGATGATTGTGTTTTAAGGATAAACATCATCCTTGGGCATGAAACTTCTAGGAGGACTCTGCTAAGGAGAGTAAAGTCCTCCTAGAATTGTGCAAACCATCTCACTTAGTTGGTAGTGAGTAGGGTGTGTGATTCCTAAGAGGACTCTTATAAGGAGAGTTGGAATCCTACTAGGATTGTGCCAGGCCGAGTCTATAAAAGCTCATAACAGGACCTATGTACAGGTATCTCAATTCTTATTCTAGAATACACAGAGCTTATTGTCTATTGTCTAATTACTGACTTAGGCATCAGAGGGGTTTCCGGCACACACCCGCCGGTTAGCTCACGTTTGTGTTTTCAGGTAGTAAAGCGACGACGTTTGGAGGAGTGCAAACTTGATCAACAGGATTATACGAGAAGATTATTTCGTGCTCGTACACTTCTTGTGAAGAGGCACAAAGGTTAAGAGAAAGATTCAACTAGTGCAATGGAATGAGGTGACCAAGAGCATAAATCAATGAGGGTTGGGAATTAGGAGAATCAGAGAGGTAAATGCTTGCCTATTAATGAAGTGGTGGTGGAGATTTGCCAATGAAGAGGAGGCACTGTGGAAAAATGTGGTATGCAATAAATATAAAATTGAAGAGGGAGCATGGCTTCCAAATCAGAAACTTGGCATTAGATGGTCTAAGTTATGGTGTGACATCCTAGCAGTGGCAGAGCAAAGAAATAATCTTCTACAATTTTTTGTTAACAATCTTCAAATTAAAGTGGGTAATGGGAGCAGAGTGAGATTTTGGCATGATAAATAGTGTGGTGTCATTTGTCTAAAAGAGGTTTTCCTAGACTTTATTCACTCTCTACTGTTAAAAATGGCTCTCTCAGGTTTTTTGTTGATAAAAAAGGAAGCTGTGAGGTGTGAGATCTCAGTTTAAGAAGACCTTTGCTACAGTGGGATGGTGAGGAGCTATCCAAGATCACTGATGTGTTAAGAGCAACCACATGCATTATGTTTGGGTGTAAAAGATAAACCAATGTGGTTAGCATGCCAAACAAGTCAGTCCTTTATTGCATCTCTTTATAGGCATTGTGAATTGGGTTTTGGTGAATGTGTGAGTTCTAGTAGACTAGTGTGAATTAATTATTTCCTACCCAAAGTTCAATTCTTTGGGTGGCTAGCTTGGAAACATAAAGTCAAAATTTCTGTTTTCCTCAAAATGATTGGAGTTCTTGATGAAAATGCCTCCACTATGTGTGTTTTTTGTAAATCAGAGGTAGAATCTGTTAAACATGTACTCATTTCATGTCCTCTGATTTGGAAGGTTTGGACTGGCCTATTGTAGTAGTGGGGAATGTTATGGGTCATGCCTGGTTCCATCGAGTGTTTGTTGCATTGGTGGGCTGGAAACTGCCTCATGAAAGCTGAAAGGAGGATATGAAAAGCAATTCCTTTGGTTGCTTTTTGGTCCATGTGAAAGCATAGGAATGACTGTTTGTTTAATAATGTTCAACCCGATATAGAGGAGCTGCAGGAGGCAATTATTATCAAATTAGCTACTTGGCTGAAAGCTACATCTAAGGATTATGAATTTACTATCAATGATTTTCTTTATAACATCTTGCAGATTAGAGATTGTTTAGGTGGTAAGGTGTAATTTGTGTTTGCCTTTGGGTTGTACTAAAAAAAATATAAAAAAAAAAGGTTGTATTGAGTTAGAACCTCTCTAACTTTTAGCAGTGGCTTTGGGAATGCACATGATTAGTCTTATTTTGGATGCCAACATAGTTGGGATGCTGTTTGACAATGATGCAATTGTACCCTTTGCTAGTTTGTATCTTCTCATTATTAATATAATTTCTCTGTTTGTTTGCCGCTCAAACCAAAAAAAAAAAAAAAAAACAAAAGAAGTGAATAAAATGTATTTTTTATTAGCAAACTAAAAATTCATACATAATTGTCATACATAATAATGTGACTCATTATGAACATTTCACTTCAAAATAAAATACCATTAAAGATAATTTTATTTACAATAATGACATTATCATATCATTCTTATTAAGTTTTTCGTATTAATTTTTATGTATATTTAGAATTTTTCTCATATATAATATTAAAAATATATATATTTCCCTATAGACTACTATGACTTTGAGCAAACAAAATAATTTTCATATTAAATGCAACTTTCTTTTCTAATGGAAGGATAAATGGTGATGAGCTTCAAAAGGCAATTAATCAGATGAAGTAAGAAAAAAAGGAAGGCACTATTACCCAAAAAAAATCAAGTCACACAAATTCAACCAATTGTTTTTTTACGTAAATTGTTTGGTTATCTCTTTTTTTATTTTAAAAATATTTTATGTACATTTTTTTATTTTTAGATAATCTAATACACTTACAAAATATAATATTTGTAATTTTTTAAACCCACCAAATATTTTTAAAAAAAGGTAAAAATTCAATACAATTTCGTATTTTGTTATATTCAATGAATTTCTTTAATTTTTTTTTTTTACAAATTTTATACTTTTTAAGTATATTAAGATTAAGTGAATCTAAAATTGATTAAATTATTTGAAAAAAATTATTAAAAATACAAAAATACAAATTAAAAATTTAGAAAACTTTTTTTTTTATATCTTCTTTTTCATTATATGGAAAGAATACATTTAATCTCAACAACAATGTTACATATTTAGAAAGAAAAAAAAATGTATAAAATTGTTTAGAATTTGAGAAGAAAGTATTTTATGTAACAATTACGTCATGAGACCGAGCTAATATCATGTACCCTTCAATTTAGTATTTGTCAAGTGATAAAAAGTAAGATCGGAGTTTTAATGTGTCTGAATACTCAGCACCTTAAACTGAGCATAAAATGACTTATCAAGTTCTACATAGCAAACAATGAGTGGAATGATACACCACAAGTCCAGTGGCATGAAGGTAACACGTAAGTACTTTCAAATGAGATATTGGGGGTTCAACTATCCCTAAAAGCTCCAATCTTTAATTAAAAATATATAGACATATCCCTAAAAGCTAATTTAACAAACTTTCGCTGAAAATAAAAATAAAAATAAAAATCAAAATCAAAAAAACTACATCAATTTAACACGTGCTACTCATTACATAAAATATTTTCTTGAATTTGAAATATGTGGATTAATTCATTCCAAATATAACTTATACCATACCAATTTCAGATCTATGACATACATTCAAATTTTAAACACTTTTAAAATGTTTTTTTCCTGATAACATGGCATTTCTGCGAGCTAAATGTAAGTAACACCTATGAGAATTCACATTGTCAATTGAAGAATGGGACTTTGTCACATATGCCACTTAGGACCATAAGCCAATGGCAAGAATTATAACAATTACTAAATGAAATGCATTATAAGTGAAAGCACATTCCATGTGAAATTGAGATACTTTTCTTCCCAAAATTGATTTTAGTCAAAAGACCCAAAATAGTATTGGTTTTTTATTTTTATTTTTTTCAATGAAGAAGCTCACAATTTATCTTTAGTTAAAGTTAAATCTACTTTGAAAATAGACTCAATTATATATATATATATATATATATATATATATATATCTTTTATTTTTATGATTGGCCCATTTTTATCTAATAAGAGTAAACACCAACAAACACACATTCCCACACCCCAGACAAGGTGACGGAGACTTATAATTGACTTTGAAGATGTATACTCCACTTTAATTTTAATCATTCAAAAAAAAAATAAAAGACATATATAAAAAAATAAAAAATAAAAATGTTGGAGATTCAAATTAGAATTAGGGCTACAATTCAAGTGTAGTTAAATATTGACAAATATGATTATGCACGGGCATAAAACTTTTTTGCCCTTTGCTCAAAATTGTAACGAAAAGTAGTTGGAGCTTCCAAGTTATATAATGGAAAGACAAGGACTGCCCATTGAGAACAACCTTTGGGAGAGATAATTCATGGTGGCCATGATATTTCATTTCTATCATCTCATATGTCACTAGGATTGTACCCACTTGGACACATTGTTGTCTCTTTACACTATGTCTACTGTCACCTTCATTGTACTTGAAACTGAAACATGCCTACAAATTTAAATTAAAGGATAAATTACAAACACATCCATGATATTTACTTAGATCAAGTTTAGCATCTACTAAATAATACAAAAAGTTAAAAAGTCAATATCCTATTTAAGTCACATTATCTTATTTAAATCACATCACCTTTCTAATACATCACATCAAACCCAACCCAAACCCAACCCATATAAGCCAATAAGTCAAAAAATGCACTTTTTTAGAACATCCCAAACCAACCCTTAAATTATAAATTATTCTATGTAGTTTTAGAAATTATATTTTGCCCCCTAAGATTTCTAATGTCATAACAAATAGGTCATTTTATTAATAAATCATCAAGTTAATTAACAGTTTTTAATAATGTTAAAATTTTATTTCAATTAATAATTCAGATAATTTTATTATTGTATAGGTGAACAGTTAGAAATTTCATTTTTTCAATTAATTCTGTTAAATAAAAAATTATGACAGAGAGGTATCTGTAATTTTACAAATCACAGGGGCAATTCGTATTTTAAGCAAATCTCAAATGGTGTATCTGTAATTTACCCTAAATTAAATTAAGATAGCTATTTTTTTTCCCTTTTTTATTCTAGTCATTTTTTTATTTTTTTATTTTTTTATTTTTTTAAGAAGAAGAAGAAGAATATTTATTTTAGATACGTTTAGATTTAAAACTCCTAAAATTTTAAAAAAGGACAAAATTGAAGGAACAAAAATCCTTCAAAAGATATAAAGATTTGAAGAACATTGTGAAAACTTTTAGAGCTTTTATTTACACCAGACATGATTTTCAATTGTATTAGACTAGTTCGGACTTGCAAGATGAGAATGTAGGCGGCGAGAAGAAAAGGTCAGGAGTGGTGAGCGAGCGGTTGGTGATGGCATTAAAGATGAGCTGGGGAGAGTAGCTTTGGTGGCGATGGCAACAACAATAAGGAATGGTGGTTAAGGGATTAGTGATGGTATTGGAGGAATTTATCACGGAAATTGGAAAGGGGATTTACCAAAGGAAAAATAAGAGAAAAGGAGAATATTGGCCATGTAAATGGTAATTTTTAAAAAATTTCCATTGATATGATTTCATTTTTCTAATTCACCATTTGTTTGGTATATTTTTCCTTTCTTTCTTTCTTTGTTTTTTTAAAAAAAAGTTATTCTTTCCTTTCACCATATTTCTATCTCTACGTTCATTATTTTAACACCACATGCTATAATCCTATTATAGAAAAATCGCTTTTCTTTATAATTAAGGGTTGTTTGGGATGATCTAAATAAGTGTACTTTTTGATTTTTTATGAAATATGGGTTGGGTATGGGTTGGGTTTGAAGTAATGTGGTAGAAAGGTGATGTGATTTAAATAAGATGATGTGATTTAAATAGAATAGCGATTTTTGACTT
>JAPPVO010007286.1:0-12653 GCA_030407325.1 Camellia japonica
GACAAATATTTTGAAAACTTGAATACCACGTCTTGTTTGACAATTTTTTATTTTAATTAAAAAGTCAAAAATTATTATAAGTTGTCATGTTTTTTTTTTTTTTTCACACATTTTTTTTTAAAAATTTAAAAAATTATTAAAATAATATATTTTCAAACAAGGCCTAAATTATTTTTTTAATTTATTCACAAAATTATTTGATAACATAAAAATCTATTTTTTTTACTTTTTTAATATTATTTATTTATAGTGTCACTTCATTCGACAAATGAATAAATTAATTATATTATCTCCGGTAATTTTGTGAAAGGTCGGGCTTTTCTCCAGTTTTAGATTGGATTGGAGGGTGTTGTTAGGCACGTAGGAGCCCACTACGGGTCTCGTTTCTATAATTTGAACTGTTCAATATGTAGAACCCGTCGAATACTATATATTTGTAAAAAATCACATTGATCAGATATCAATAGTTACGTGATCAAATCAGTTTTGTATAGACGGTGAAAAAATAAACGATTGATAGAAAACTGATCTGATGAGATAGTTATTGATATCCGATTAACGTGATTTTTTACAAGTATGTAGTATTCAACAAGTTCTATACATTGAACAATTTGAATTATCAAAACAAAATTTATTGTGAACCTCTACTGACTCAACAATACTTTTCAGTCCGATTTGAAACAGGAGGAAAGTCACTGTCTTTTGTAAAATTATAATTTTATAACCGACATGAGAATATTTTAATGTCAGATCACAGGAGGGGATATTTTGATAATTTTATAAAAGTTGTCTTACCTCTAACCACTCAAATGATATTTTGCACACACAAAAAAAAAACTTGCTTTTAGCTTGTCCCCGAAATAGGCACTGCGTTGTGTGATAAAAAAAGAAATAGGCATTTTGATAATTTTATAAAAGTTGGCTTATTTCTAACCACTCAAATGATATTTTGCACACAAACAAAAAAAAACTTGCTTTTAGCTTGTCCCCGAAATAGGCACTGTGTTGTGTGATCAAAAAAGAAATAGGCATTGGGTTGGTTTAAAAAGTAGGTTGGTTTTTTTATTTTTTTAACTTAAGATTGAAAGTTTCATTTGGAAGGATTTTTTTTTTTTTTAGTTTTTTTGTGTGAGGAATAATATAATGATTATGGATTATATGTAATGTTTTATCTTATTGAATTAAAAATTTATTTTATTTTTTATGACTAAAATAGTTAAAAAAATTCCCAAACTTAACTTTCCAAACGAAGCCATTGTGTTGTCATTTTTTTTTTTTTTTGGAGGGGGGAAGAAGATAGCCAATTAAGGAAGAAATAAGTGACACTTGTATCTTTATAATATTTTATTTATATTTATTTGTATGTTTATAATTTTTCATTTACACCCTATTACAAACTTACATCTCCATAATCTTTATTTCCATCCACTTATACCCTCACAATATTTTATTTGTACTCTACCATAGATATACTTAAACCCTAAGGTGTTGATTATTTTCTTTTCTTACTTCCATCTGCTTGTAGTTTCCCCCTTAACTTTTCATTATATATATATATATATATTTATATATTTTAGTGGTCCATTCTTACATAATACATACTTTAACACAGACCTAACTACAACACATCATTACTCTCTAAACTAACAAATATTAAGGTCACGTTTGGTAATACTTACGTTTTCAGTTTTCAGTTTATATTTATAAAAATTTTAAAAATTCAAATAAAAACTTATTTGGTAAATTTTTGATTTATAAATCAGTGGTCTCAGTTTATAAATTTGGCCAAAAAATGTAAACTCAAAAAATGAGTTTACGTTTTGAGTTTTCAGTTTTTTTTTTTTTACCACCCAACACTAGCCACCACCCGCTACCATTTTCCACCACCGTCTTCTACCACTCAGCCCCCACCACCCACTCCCCACCACCACTTGCCACCACCACTCACACACCCACCTGCCACCACTACCGCCACCCGCCACCACCACCTGCCACCCACTTGCCACTCACCCGCCACCACCACCCACCACCTACCACCCATCTGCTACCCACTCGCCGCCGCCACCACCACCACCACCCACCACCGACCTGCCACCCACCCGCCACTACCATCCACCCGCCCGCCGCCGCCGCCACCACCCGCTACCTACCCGCCACTACCACTCATCACACACTGCCACCACCATCCAGCACCTGCCACCACCATCTACCACCCGCCACCACTAGCCACCACCCACCACCACCTGCCACCTACCCGCTACCACCACCACCCCCCGCCACCACCGCCACCACCACCTGCCACCCACCCGCCACACCCACTACTACCATCCACCCGCCGCTACCACCACTCACCACCCACCTGCCACCACCATCCACCACCGCCACCAGCCACCTGCCACCCACTTGCCACTCACCCGCCACCACCACCACCACCCACCACCCACCACTCGCCACCATCACCCACCACCCACCACTCGCCACCATCACCCACCTACCACCACCACCCGCTATTCACCACCCACCTGCCACCACCATCCACCCACCCGTCACCACTTTCCACCACCGTTTTCTGCCGCCACCACTCGTCACCACCCACCATCCGCTACCACTTGCCATTTCTCACTCTTTTTATATTTTTAAAATTTTTTAAACATTTTGTCTAAACCAAACGCGTTTGTAGTTTATTTTTTTCTAAAAATAAACAAAAATCAGTTTATAAAATTTTTGTAAATATAAACTGAAAACGTAAACATTACCAAACAGGCCTTAAACACATATAATTTTACTTTTATCACTTTTTATTATATAATATACCTTTTTAACTACGTTATTGGGGAGGCTCTAAGAGCATCCACAATAGATGTGTTAAAAATGTGTGTTAAAGTGTGTTTTATATGACAAAAAGTGATAAAAGTGCGACAAAAAAATGTGTTAAGAGTTTGTTAATTTTAGAGAACGAGTGGTGGTACAATGAATATGTTAAAGTGCGTGTTAAGAGGTGTGTTAAAGAATATATATATATATATAGTTAGCAGTAGCTGGAGAGGCCGGACATCTAGCCAGTCAAACACTTTTTTTTTTTTTTTTTACTTGAAGGGTCCGGACGTCCGGGGGACGACCGGCCGAACATCTGGCTGGACGACCCCATTGTTTCTCTCTCTCTTCTCTCCCTCTCGCTAGCTAGAACATTGGCTACAGTTAACACACTATTTAACATTTGATACTAACTTTGACCACTAACGTTGCCCTTAACAGCTGTAAAGCTTAAAGTGAAAATGGTTGGCTGAAATTTACCAGTTGACACTAATGAATGGACTAACATGTCCACTGTTGATGCTCTAAGGATCAAGTTCGCAAACTTCTTATCCAGAGTGTGCTTTTAACTGGTGATGTTCATAATTTTCATTTATTTATAATATTGTGGCTGCGTTTGGGAAGTGGTTTGGGCTATTTTAGCCCACTAAAGACAAAACAGGCTATTTTAGCCCCAAAAAAACAAAACATCACATCTAACCCATAATCATTACACTCTTCTCTCACAAAAAAACTCAAAAAAGCCAAAAAGCCCTTCCCAAACCAAGCTTTTAAGCCCAGGCTAAAATAGCCAAAAAAGCCAAAAAGCCAAAAAGCCAACCCACTTCCCAAACTCACCCTGTATCTTCTTTATTTGTATTTATTTATTTTGACGGTTTATATCAGAATATTTAGTGTAACTTTTATAACTTATATAATAAAAATAAAAAAAAAGAATTTGATTATTAGAATGCCGTTGAACAGATATTTTTAGATTTTATTCTTCAATTATCAACTTCAGCTCGTACATGCAAAGTAATACAAATTTCATGTGATCATTTGTGTAGAACTATGTAAATGAAAAATATATATATGAATTTTTTTTAAAATACTTCTATTAAATAACTCTATTTGAGAAATATTTCTTTTCCATATATTTTTCATCATAAATTCAAATAATCCACAAATCCAATATCACTTTTATGTTGTAAACATCGAAAATTTAAATATTTTACAATTAAACATTGTAAATCATATCAATTTTAATTTAATTAAGAGTGGTTATTTTACAATTTTATAATTTAATCTATATTATATAAAATCATTATATGATAATCCAATTACAATATATTTATATTTAATTTTTTCAATAAATTTTATATAATTTCTATTTTTACACATTTTTATTTTCCAAATGAATATAAAATTAAATTAAATAGTTAGACTTACTTTTAATTTTATGTTAACAATTCTTCTTATAATTTAACTATTATTTTTAACATCAATATGAGTATTTATTTTACTATATCATACAAAATATTATATGATAATTACACTTTTATAATATGATAGAACTAAAATTATCAAAATACACAAATAATTTAACTAAAATTAATATATATATAATTATTAAAATTACACTTTTTATAAAACGATAACGCTAATATTATCAAAATAAATAATTAAATCATAATTTAATTTTAATTTTAAATATATTAACTTTATTTGAGAAATATTTCTTTTTCATATATTTTTTATCATAAATTCAGATAATCCACAAATTCAATACCAATTTCATGTTGTAAACATAAAAAATTTAAATATTTTACAATTAATATCAAGAGTCATACAGATGTGCCTTGCATAATTTAGAGAGAAAAAAACACCACATTAAAACTCCATAATAAAAGATAAATTTTCAGTTTCGCATTTTGTAAGGATTAACCCCTGTCCTCACTTTTGGAAATGAAATTGTACAGAAATAACCAAATTGAGAACTAACCCAGTTCGCTGTTCAAGACATTATATTATAGATGATTAATTATCTTATACATTAAAAATGTATTTATCGTTTAGATGTTTTCGTTTTTTTTTTTTTTTTTTTGTGTTTAGATGTTGTTTTGAGATTCTTTCTTGATTAGTCGTTGTTGAATTTCTGTTATATAGTTAATATTTTAATTTAATTAAGAGTATTTATTTTACAATATATATCATAAAAATCATTATATGATGATTCAACTACAACATATTTATATTTAATTTTTTTAATAAATTTTATATAGTTTCTATTTCTACATATTTTTATTTTCCAAATGAATATAAAAGAAAATTAAATAGTTAGACTTACTTTTAATTTTATGTTACCAATTCTTCTTATAATTTAACTATTATTTTTATATAAATATGAGTTTATTTTACTATCTTATAATTTAATATATATCATATAAAATTATTATATGATAATTACACTTTTATAATATGATAAAATTAAAATGATCAAATTGCACAAATAATTTAACTAAAATTAATACATATAATTATTCAAATAACACTTTTAATAGAACGATAACGCCGATATTATCAAAATAAATAATAAAAATCATACTTTAATTTTAATTTTAAATTATTCTTTGATAACACATATCATGCCATCAAATATTTTTTTAAAAAAATAAAATAAAATAACGTGTACATCATATGGGTCAAGTGCTAGTTACATAAATTATAGAAAACTTCGTCTAAGGGGTTATTTAGGGTGTCCTAAATAAGTGTACTTTTTATCTTTTTGTACTAAAAAGTTGAGAAAAAAATATGATTGTTTGGGTTAACTTTTTGACTTTTTATGGAAAAATGTGTATTAAAAAATTTATAAATTAGTGTGTAGGGGAAAATTAAGATTGAGAATTGTGCAGCCGTAATTTTTGACTTTTGGTAAATAGTGATAACTTTTTAATTTTTTGAGTAACTTTTTAACCTTTTAGCTTTTTTTGAACTTCCCAAACTTGACCTAAATAAGTGTTTGCTATGCTAATGGGTGTCTAAGATTTTTAAATCCAGACATGCACATTTCACAATAATTATTATTTTTAGGTGATATTTATAAAATTATTTTGAGTAAATTACACTTTATCGCTTTTATATTTGATCATTTTCTCACATGGGCCCCTAAAATTTTTTTCTCACTTGAACCCTTCATGTTTCATTGTTTTTTCTAATATTCTACACAAATTAACTTATGTCCAAAATTAGACAGAGAATGATCCATTGACAGCTACGTCACTTAAAAATATTTTATTATATACAACTTATACCACTGACATAAATCCAAACTTTAATATAATAAAATATTTTCATCTCACGTGATAGCTAATGTTATATAATTTGTCTAATTTTAAAAGAATGTTTTTTTAGATGAATATTTAAAACAAAAGTTAGCTTTAGAAGTAAATTAGAAGAAGAAAAAAAAAAATTGAAATATGATGGACTAAAATGAGAAGAAAAAAATATAAGACTAAAATAAAAAATTAAAAAAAAACAATTAAATATAAAAGGTACAAAGTGTAATTTACCCGGTTATTTTGGATGATATTTATTATGGATGGGTTGATTTTTTTTTTTTTTGTTTTTTTTTTGGTGGGGGGTTTGATCAGAAGAAAATCCATCGAAGGAAACCAAATCGGCACTTACACAAATCATCCAAAAACAAAGCTTACATCAAACAAACCAACAATATTACAAAAAACATATTGGAGAAAAAAATATGAATATATTCAGACGCACATTTCGTGCTCGTACTGCAAAACAGAGCCGGTCATAAGATTCAACAATAGAGCATATCTGAGATAGAACATATGTTTCACTGCAGAGTGGATAAACCACAAAAAAAACACTGATGGACTCAACAACCACAACCAAAATCAAATAAAACAAAAAAAAGAAAAGAAAAGCTAGGACCTCAAACCCAAGATCCGGGGGCAGATTTGTTGAAGGAGAGGTTGTAACGGCTTTAGCATGATTTGGCTAGGGGAGTTGCAGATCTTAGTCCCAACAAGCTGAGAAGGTGGCAGATTCGGCGGATCTGGATAAAAAGGATCGTGGAGGTGGCAGAGAACATGATCTGGCAGATCCAGTGAAACCTCGATTGAGGAAGTCGAAAAGAGCGGAAAAAGAGATGAAGAGTAATGATTCCACCATGAGGGGAAATCACCTTACATGGAAGGAGAAGATAGAAAGACTAGGCTCCCAAAGCTTATTGATCCAAACAGGATAAGGAAAATGAAAAGAGAAAGAGAGATAGAATAGAGGAAAGAGGCGGCTGGAGGTTGGAGCCCCCCCTCCCCACCCTAAGCGGCGCCTTCAAGAGTAACCCTAGGAGAGGTAGAGAGAGAGACTCTCTATTTTAAAGAGAGAGATGTAAATGACTAAGTATCCATGATGGGTTGATTGTTACAGGAGTTTGTCCACAATCTCTAGTGTGCTGCAAATAAATGTGTAACAACCCTCATACTGTTTACCGATTAATGACTGATTGATTACCGATTACTGCTAAACTGAGATCGAATACGAAAAGTAATTGAACTGACTGAATTACTGAACTAACTGACTGAAATCTGAAACTGAATTGATTGCCTGTATCTGTTTGAATTGCATTTTATCTGTTTGACTGTTTAATTATCTGTTCAGTTTGTTTGGCTTAAACTGTTAATTGAAGGCCTTATCGGCGGCCGAACCCAAAATTGATTGGTGTTCCATGATTAGTAGAATTTATGTGATTTTATGGTGTAATTATCTGAAAATTGATTTAGTATGATTAAATTAGATTAAATGGTACCAAATTACATGAATTTGACTTATTTACAATTAGACCACTTAGTGGCCACTACCTTAACATTTTGAGACTTGTATACATTCAACTAAAACATTTGATCAGCCGTCTTTGAGAAGCTCAACCGACCAAAGAGAGAGAGGAAGTGAGGGAGTTGAGTTCAACTTGTGATTTGCTTGAAAATTGAAGTGTAGTTTGCCATTTGGGCTCTAGTCTTGTAATTGAAGCTCTAAGTAAGGAATTCAAACCTTTTGATTTTGAATTTAAGTGAGCCTTGCATGATCCATGCCAAATTGTAGAACTAAGACATGATTTAGCCTTAGATTGTTGAATTATAGCTTAATTCATGCATGTATGTTTACATCCTTGAGTTTTGATGTTGTTTCTTTCATGAACTTGTACATGCATGTTCATATCTTTACAATGGACCATGATTTCACCATGTTTTTGAAAGTTTTGGCTCACTAGAGCATGAGATTGAAGCTTTGAATTGAGTTTAATCCATGCATGTTGCATGTTCTTCATGTTCATGAAAATTGGTTTGAAATTGAGTTTGAATTAAACACCCTTGGGCTTTGATTTCCCAAATTGGGCTTTGAATCATGTTATTTTAAGTGTTTACTAGTGTTTTCCAGGTTTTCAGCCCAAGAGGATCGAAAATTTTGCATTTAAACTTGATTTTGAGCTTGGGACTCAAATATGGAATTTCCAGATTTTGGGCCTACGCTCGAGCGAGGAAGTCCACGCTCGAGCGTACACTCTGTGATCCTGCCTTCCGCTCGAGCGAGAAAAGTGACGCTCGAGCGTGAAATGCGTGCATCCAGTACTTTGCATGAGTTCATAGTCCGCTCGAGCGAGGAAACTCACGCTCGAGCGAGGACTTGTGTCTCACACTCGAGCGAGGGTCGAGCGCCCATCGAGCGTAAATTTGGAGCATCCAGCATTTTTACTGTAGCACACAGTCCGTTCGAGCGACGAAATTCACGCTCAAGCGGAGCTCCTTTGTCTGCATGTCCGCTCGAGTGTAGAAAGCCACGCTCGAGCGAGACCCCTGTTTTCTGAAAATTCTGTAAAGTGTTTAAAAGTGCATCTTTGCATCATCTTTCCATCCTAGGCATTCCTAGGCATATTTAAGGCATCTTAAAGAGGATATAGATGTAGAACACACCGGGGCAAATTTAGGGATTAAGTTGTTATCTTTCCCAACTGTGTAACTTAGTGTGTGTTCAATCTGTTAACTGTTTAGGGTTGGCATTCCGGGGAGACGCTCTAGTTCACTGTAGCCCAGAACTCTGTGAGTAACAATTGTGTAAAGTCATGTTCAAAATGTTTATCTTCCGAATACTGAACTAAACTGTTTACTGAACTGATATTGTTTACTGAGTGAATGTATGTCCTATATTCTGAATTGTACTGTGACATCCTTAGCACCTACTGTTTACTGTTACTGTTACAGAGATTTCTGTCGGTTCCTTCGTGGAACCACTACTGTTTACTGATTGATGGCCATCATTACTGTTCGGTCTTTAAGACCTACTGTTTACCGTACTGTTATGCTAATGGATGTACCACATATGACTGTTTGACTGAAAGACTGAAATACTGATTAAATGAACTATTTTCACTACTGTAAGGGCATTCATTCTAACCTCTTTACGCATTGTGTTATTCACTGGGCTTTAGCTCACTGCTCATATATATATGTAGGTGTACAGGCACCGGACCAATGCTAGAAGCGTCGGGGTAAACTCCAGTTTTGTCAAGCCAACCATTATGCCTCACTGCGAGGTTTCAAGCCTGTTCAAGCTAAGGCTTAGGGGTGTTTTTATTTCACCGTCTGTCTCTGTACTGTTTTGTTGACTGTATAGACTGTATAGACTGCACTGTACTGGTTAATAGGGACTTGATTCCTGTTCTGAATGTTTGTAAATGTTTTGCACTGTACTGTTATCGGGGATTAAGTCCCCGTTCTGACTGGTTGTATATGATATGCATACTGTTTTGTACTGTTCTGTATAAATGTATGAAAAATCTTTTGGCATACAGACTGTCACAGCTCATTGGACATTATTTATTTACTGGAATGGCTACCGCCATGCCCCTGTACTCTGTTTTACTGTATTACTGTCAAGCAGGCCTTCGGTAATCTCGGATTACTGGCCGGTTACCGTGCTAAACCCATAGGGGCGGGTTTGGGTCGTGACAAAATGTCATCTGCTATAATAAGGCTTTATTTGGCATACACTAATTTTGCATTTTTTTTTTTATTTGAGTCATATTATTTTTATTTAGTTCATATTACCTCTCTATCAGATTATACATCTTTTATAAAAAGTCAAAAAATTTATTTATTTAAATAATTCCAAACAATCTATAAGGAGACAAAAAGGTACGAAGAACATGTGGTATTTTTTACTATTAAATTTAAAATATATTTTAATCTTTTAACTAGACACGTGTTTGACTTTTTTCACATTCATATTTCAACATGAGAGAACTTAAAGAACTCGTGGAGCCTACTACAAGTTCCGTTTCGATAATCCGAACTGCTCACTTTGTAAAATTCATAGAGTAAAATATTCGTGCAAAAAACCGAGATAATCAAATATCGGTAACTATATGTTTAAATCCAATTATATTACAAAAAATAAATGATTATTTTTAAAATTATATTTACGTCTATTTTTTTTTTAAACTAACATGATTCAAATATATAATTATCAATATTTAATTATCTTAATTTTTTTCATGAATATTCTACTTAACGAGTCAACTGTTTGAATCACCAAAATGATTCTGTAATAACCCAGATTTTAATTATTCTGTAGAATTTATACTAATATTATTTAATCTCAGTTAGGAAAATATATAATCTATTATATATTATTATGTGTAATTTTGTAAAATAATATAATTATTAAAAGTTTAGGGATCAAAATAATAATAATAATAATAATAATGAGTGTAGTACTAAAATAAATAATTTATTTTCTGTTGATATATGATAAAGTGTAATTTAATTAGGAATTAATTTATTTATATAATTATATTAAAATATTGGGTCAAAGAGTAATTATCTTAAATATCTATTAAAGATAAGAATAAATCTATATAATTAATGAATTGAATCTTGAAAGAGATTTGCTTTCCACGCGTTGGCCTACTAATGATTTCCCTCCCCTATAAATAGGAGGAGATAGTTAACTGAGTGAAAAGAAAAAAGAAAGAAGAAAGAAAGGAAAAAAAGAAAGAAATGATCGTCCCTTCCCTATAAATAGGAGGAGATAGTTAACTGAGTGAAAAGAAAAAAAGAAAGAAGAAAGAAAGGAAAAAAAGAAAGAAGAAAAGAAAGAGAGAAAAGAAGAAAGAAAAGAGAGAAAGAAGAAAAAAATAATGGAAGTTGAGATGGTCTTTGATAGTGGAAAGAAAGAGTGAGTTAAGGTGAGTTATATTATACCTTGAGTCCTCAAAATGTATTTTACATATATTTTGACTTACCATATTGATTTTATACAAGTTATGTTTTATAAATTATTATAAACTATATTAATATTTCAGTTACGTGGTTTAATTTCTAAACCCTATTTGTTAAAAAGAAATCGATGGATATATTTGTTTATATTTTAAAGAATATTTGACTATGACCTTATAAACAATTATATTTTGTAAGTACCACCACGGGAGTCTCATGTCTTGGGGGACTTAAATAACTATTGACCTATGTTTGGTTACTTTGTGACCCTATGATCCATTAACCTCTGTTCTGTGCGGAGCAAAGTGCTACACTATTGTGGGAGTCACCTCTAGAATTCGTACGAGCCACCTCTTGAATCTGTACCTCTGTTCTGACTGTTACACCTGTGACCTGTAACAACCCTCGTCCTGATTACCGATAAACTACTGAATTACATACTGATTACTGCTAAATTGAATTGATAATGACTGATAATTGAATTAACTGAAGTACTGAATAGACTGATTGAAATCGAAACTGAAGTTGAATAAGTTTATCTATTGAATTGCATATTGCATCTGTTTGGTTGATTGATTATCTGTTTGGATTCATATGTTTAAACTGCTAATTGAAGGCCTTATCGGCGGCCGAATTAGGAACCGTGTAGAGTTTTGGGATCAGTAGAATATTTGCGATTTAATGGTATTTTTATCTGAAAACTGATTAGGAATGATTAAATTAGATTAAAATGAGTTAATTAAAGAGTTGGACTTATTTACCGAATTGCCATGTGAGTGGACTTTTGTTTATTCAATTATAATGAGCCTTATACATGTGAGACCAACATTTCTTCAGCCTATTCTTGTATCTAGCCGACCAAACAAGTGAGAAAGAGGGAGAGTAAGAGATTGGCTTGGTCTTGTAGAATTAACTTGAGGAATGTCTAGAGAATTGGCATAATTGAACTTGTTCTTCTTGAATTCAAGTTATAGGTACGAATTTCATCCTTTTGATTTCGATTTTAAGCTCCATCTTGCATGTATCATGGTTAGAGAGGAGTTGAGTCTTGAATTAGTTCATACAATTGAATTAGAACTCCATTGTTGCATGCATGTTTGAATTAATGAAGTTTGAGTTGAATTCATGGTGGATTGGTGCATGCATGTTATGTTTATATTAAAGTCCATGTTTTCATCATGTTCTTGAAGAAATGAGTCCTTTGGACAAGAATTGAAGCTTGAATTTGGGTTAAAACTCATGCATTGCATGTTTTGAAATTTGTTCTTGAAATGGGTTTGAAAATGGCTTTAATTGACCAACTCTTGGCCCTTGCATGTGTAAATTGGCTTTTGAAACTTGTTGTATATTGAATGTAGATGTATTTTCCAGAATTTGGGCCCAAGAGGTCGAAAATGGAGTTGAGAATGCTTGGTTTGAGCTTAGAAGGCAAATCTGGAGATTCCAGATTTGGCTTCTTCGCTCGAGCGAAGGATTCCTCGCTCGAGCGAGCACCTTTATTCAGGGCTCCGCTCGAGCGAGCATCGAGCGTGGTATCGCGCGTAAAAATCGAGCATCCAGCAC
>JAPPVO010007287.1:0-37429 GCA_030407325.1 Camellia japonica
TGTTTGAAAATGGTTTGATGGTGCTTACCCGCAGGTAGGCTAAGACGCGGATTTGCCACCCTCGGGTGGGCTTATAAAAAACATGATTTTGCCACTGTCTAGTGGGCTTTAAACAAACATTCGATGAATCGTCCCAATCCAAGAACTCAACCTCCACCCACAGGCATTCAAGGCAGTATATCACATAAGCATATAGCCTCATGGTAAGCATGCTATTCATGGCAACACTCACACGTATGCAAGGATGCTAAAGCATAAAACTTACCGAGTACTCCAAGCCAAAATAGAAACTTATTAGAAATCATGCATGATCCTAATTTATACAGGAATGCCTAATGCAACACATGCAATAATGCAACTATAGCAGGCTCGGCTATTCTAAAGATGGCATGTGAAATGCTACAACTATCACGTATTCAATTTGGAATTGAAATACAGATGCAGTTTGTATGATGCGCCGAGCCGGTGCATGCAAAACAGATGAATGATGCAAACATGCTGTCATACTGTATGCTAATTGAAATATGCCCTATATCTAACCATCGTAAGCGGGTAAATAAAAGGGAGAAAGAAATGGGGGTTGGAAGACATACATCGCACTCACACACCCTTATTACAGTTATGCCCTCGCGCAGAGGGTCCGAAAAATAATACAGTCCGAAATGAAAGAATAATACAGATTTCTAATTAATGTACAGATTAACTACAAAAAAAGTAAAACTGGCATGCAAGCCAGGGACTGCCTTGCTTCTGATGAATAATGTATGCCGGGCTGCTCTGGCGCGGAAATCCACTGGGATGCCCAATTAGCCTCTGTTTGCACTTTTCTCGAAATGCGTGCCAAACTCTGAAAAGTTGTTGATCCTTGATTTTGCTGCAACAGAGAGCAGGAAAAGGGCATAGCAATGTATTTCACAAATATATGCATGCCTCGATCCTCGTGCCACCAATCACGCATATCGATGCATGATGGCCGAGGAATCGGATTGCACAACTCAATATAGGGTGCAATGCAGATGAATGCTACGACAAAACCTAACTCCATCATGGGTAATCCGGAGTGTCGGTGACTGGGGAATTGAGACCCGTTCCGTCACTCGGAGTACGAAACGTGCCTCGTTTCCCGTGCCCGGGCTAACTCCTAACCCGAACACGATGCAGTATGCATGGTATGCATGAAATGCAACTAATATACAGTCCGAACATACACAATGCTATGGAAATGAGATGCCTCGAAATGCGTGCACGCGGGCACGCAAACCGAGAAAATACATGAATGCAATCTAAGATATAACTGGTATGCACTATGCTGGAAAATGAGATGAAAATGAGACGCCTCGAAAAGCGTGCACGCGGGCACGCAAACCGAGGCGATGATGTGAAATGCAAATCGAATAAAACCGAAGTGCCTCGAAATGTGTGCCCACAGGCACGCACACCGAGGCGATGATGAAATGGAAATCGGATAAAACGAAGTGCCTCGAAATGTGTGCCCACAGGCACGCACACCGAGGCGATGATATGAAGTGAAATCGGATAAACCGAAGTGCCTCGAAATGCGTGCCCACAGGCACGCACACCGAGGCGATGATATGATGAGACGAAAATGCAAATGGGCTTATACTAACATGAGTGGACCTCAGCCACACTCACATCAGATGCCGTCGGATAAAACAGAGTGCCTCGAAGTGCGTGCACACGGGCACGCAAACCGAGGCATAGCCCGAAGCATGAAAATGCTACAGAAATGCAATGATGGGCTTATACCAACATGAGAGAGCCTCAGCCTACTCACATGGGAAGCCAATGAATGAAAACGGAGTGCCTCGAAGTGCGCGCCCGTGGGCACGCAAACCGAGGTAATGCACTAAGCATGAAATGACATGGAAAATGATATGCAAGCATGCAAACCAAATTTCAGCAGCTAAATGAAGGGGAAAACAGCCCCGAAATGATACGAAATGACAATCAATGCATGAAATCATCCCGAAATGTGATTTTAAGTACCCGAAATGGCCTACGGCTATGCTAAACATGCAAAATTGATACATGAAAGCAAAAACAGTAGCAAGGCAGCCCCAAATATGGCATTTTTCCAGTACAAAGCAAGGCTAAACAAGAACCACAAGCATGGCAAATTTAGCATGCAAAAACGGGGAAAAAGAGGGGAATTACAAAGCAAGTAGTATATACAATGCTCAAACCAGAAAAATCAGTTCTACAAAATTGAAGAGGGGCAAAAACATGCATATTTACAGTAGATGAGATCCTCTAATTCAGTGTGTAGATATGCTCAAAATGGCATGCAAAAATGAGCCAATAAGGGCTACAACATGAGGTACCATAAGCAATGATCAAACAACTTTAAACCCTTAACAAAAGATGAAGAATAGACAATTATAAGACACTTTCTAAGCCTGATGAAGACTCAAATCAGTGGCTAAGCAAGCCTAAACAAACATGCAATTTTACGGTAAATTGAAGGATTACAAAACAAGTACCAAAACCAGTCATCAAATGGCCTAAGACCCTTAACAAAAATGAATAATGGACCAAAAATAAGGCTCTCTCTAGCCTGATGAAGGCTGAAATCCGAAGCATGGTGAGCTTAAAAAAGCATGCAAAATGGGAGTGGAACAAGAATTCAAAGCAAGTGATATGTAGAGCAAGAAAACCAGGTTGAGCCCTTCTTCAATGTTGAAGAGGGGCTCAAAATAAGCACAATCACAGTATGTTGCATGCTCCAACTCAGATCACAAATAGGCCAAAACAATCATGCAATTTTACGGTAAAATGGAAGCATTTCAAAGGAAGTGCATGATAGAGAAGCCAAACATGGCTGAGCCCTTCTTCAATGTTGAAGAGGGGCTCAAAATAAGCCCACTCACAGTTTACCTCATGCTCGAAATCAGATCACTCATAAGCCAAATATTCAATGCAAAATAAAGGCATACAAGATGCTATTGAAGCAAGTGCACCATAGAGGGCTCAAACAGGGTTGAGCCCTTAAACAAAGATGAAAATGAGCTCAAAAGAGGACTACTTTCAGTAGGGGTCGGAGCTCAACACAATAAGCAAATAGGCTTAAGATTTGAAGCAAAAATGAGCTCAAAAGAGGGTGAAGTGTACTTACCCTTGAAGATCAAGACTTTGGTTGCTCTTTGCTTGATGAAAGTTGCTTCTAAGCTTCTCAAGAACCCCTCCTTGCTGCTGGAATGGAGTTGGTGATGGTGATGCTAGGTGTTGATGAACAAATGGTGCCAAGACTTGGATGTTTGAAGCCTTTTGGAAGAGAGGAATGGAGGAGATGCATGTATGGAGCTCTCAAGGGATTTTTCTAACCCCAAAACCAGCTGGGAGCTGCTGGTTTTTATGGCCAAAAGAGAGGTCAAAAGGAGGGCCAAAAAGGTGAAATAATATCTAGATATTTTGCTCTAAATATCTACCAAAATATCTAGATATTTTGCTCTAAATAAAAAGTGGCGTTCGGCCACGAAGTGGGCATCAGAGGCCCCAGTGTTCCTCGGATGATAAAACAGGGGTACCTGCCAAAAATCGGAGAAAACCGATGCGAAATGAATGCTCGGGGGCCAAACCGCGAGGTTCGGGCCCGAAAACCGGCTATAAGCACCGAAAGTGGCATACGGCCACGAAGTGGGTATCTGCGACCCCAGGGTGCCTTGGAATGATGAAACAGAGGTACATGCCAAAAACCGGAGAAACCGATGCGAAATGAATGCTCGGGGGCCAAACCGCGAGGTTCGGGGCCCGAAAACCGGCTATAAGCACCGAAAGTGGCATACGGCCACGAAGTGGGTATCTGCGACCCCAGGGTGCCTTGAATGATGAAACAGAGGTACATGCCAAAAATCGGAGGAAACCGATGCGAAATGAATGCTCGGGGGCCAAACCGCGAGGTTCGGGGCCCGAAAACCGGCTAGGCACCGAAAGTGGCATACGGCCACGAAGTGGGTATCTGCGGACCCAGGGTGCCTTGGAATGAAAACAGAGGTACATGCCAAAAACCGGAGGAATCAGAGACGGTTGGGCGGTCCCGAACCGAGGCACACGGCCTGACGGCTCCGAAAACCGGGAACCGGGCTCCGAAATGGGCAAAATGGCCTACGGCCACGAAAAGTAGCGCACGGCCACCGAGAGATGGTCTACAGGACCACTCCCTTCCCTCAGGAAAGAAAACAGAGAAAACCGAGTCTGGTTCGCAAACCGAGACAAGGCACAGAAGAGGATTCGGAAGTCCGGAGGCAGGGCGCACGGCCGCGACTCTGAAACTTCTGAACGAGCACGATATGCAACATCACCGAGCGCTCAATCGGTGACGTCTGAGTCTTAAGGTCGGTCAAAAATGGGGTGTCTACAGTGGGTGTGGGTGATTTGAGCAGGTTTGTATTGAGGGATCTTAACTAACAAGAAAAATCATATTGAACCTCTCCTACTATCCAAGTTAAAGAGGGATATTTCACTAATTTTCCCATTTAAATAATGATATGATTTGTTAATGTATATATATCAAAAGTATTTGTATCTAAATTTTTATTTTGAATAAATTATAGGATTTACTCCTAATTTTTTTCTCCCTCTATCACATATATTAGAAATTAAAAAATTTAAATAAGAGTATGATTTGTTAATCTATATGTATCAAAAGTATTTGTATCTAAATCTTTATTTTGAATAAATCACAAGATTTACTTTAATTTTTCTTTCTCTCACATCTATACTATTATATATATAGTGTCTCTCTCTTCTCCTCCTTCCATTGTGTTTTCTACTCAATCATGCTAGTTTTTGTTAGTCAAACCAAGAATAACTTCTTCTTCTTCTTTTTATTTATTTTTCTTACACATTTGACAAGTCGTGACTTCAACCATTATTTTCTTACTCATTATCTGAATATAATTTTATTTGTCTCTTTGCATTAAATGATTTTTGAAGCTATCTATATAGTTCAAAAGTGACCTGAGCTAGAACAACATCAACTCAATTATTTAATATACATCTATGTGTGTCAATTTCTGACCACACTACCAATCAAGCACTCAGCTGGAGAACACTGGCAGAATAGATTGAGCCCGAACAACCTGTTACAGAAATATAAGAATCCCGCGGCGGTTCGTCCACCGGGAGCACTCCTACGATCAAGTAGTAAAATATCTCTCAAAGATAACCAATAGTGCTTAACTCACTAGACAGAGCATAAAAAACATACCTTAGACCCATGGGGGTGCCTCCCTTTTATAGCCAATACAATCCTAGTCCCAATAGAAGCCTAGCTCTAATGGGCTTAGGATTACTGCTAATCTTGGACTCCCAGTACGATTAGGATAAACTCTCTAAGAGTCTTATCTTTACCCAAACTGAAGTCTTCTCCCATTCTAGGACTCTTGTTCCTTATTCGCTTATCTCGGATTTCGGTATTTTCGCAGATAACCTCGGCCTAGCCGAGATCATCTCAGCATCATGACCAGGACACGTGGCACCCTAGCTGGCACTTCGGTGACACCTCGGTCACATGTCGTCATTCAAATTTATGTCCCCACAACTGCCTCCTAGGTTCTATTACCTCGGCATCCTGAGGTGATGGAACCTATATCACTCCTTCCTTTAATCATGACCCGGTTTAACTTCAACTTGTAAATTTTTAAAATTTCAACAAGTGTTCAACATGACCTCGGTTTAACTTCAATTTGTAAATTTTTAAAATTTCAACAAGTGTTAAACATGACCTCGGTTTAACTTCAACTTGTAAATTTTTAAAATTTCAGCAAGTGTTAAACATAACATCGGTTTAACTTCAACTTGTAAATTTTTAAAATTTTAACAAGTGTTAAACATGCCCTCGGTTTAACTTCAACTTGTAAATTTTTAAAATTTCAACAAGTGTTAAATATAACATCGGTTTAACTTCAACTTGTAAATTTTTAAAATTTCAACAAGTGTTAAACATGTCCTCGGTTTAACTTCAACTTGTAAATTTTTCTTAAATTTCAACAGTGTTAAACATGTCCTTGGTTTAACTTCAACTTGTAAATTTTAAAATTTCAACAAGTGTTAAACATGACCTCGGTTTAACTTCAACTTGTAAATTTTTCTCAAAATTTCATCAAGTGTTAAACCGAACTTGGCTTGAAAATTCCAACTCCCAAGCATCATTCTCCAGCCCTCTGCACGGCTTCCACCTACTCCTTTGTGGACCTTATATAAAAAGTCTTTAACTTAGGCTGAGCTTTTCTCTTCTCGGACTTAATCATCTAGGCCGAGATCGTGTCTTCTGGGATTCTCCATGCCCGACCTCCCGCGAAGGCCGGTGAGAATGTCCCTTGGTCCCGCCATGCTAAGGGACTGCAGGAACCGTTTTCTGCCCCCTTTCTGGGCACCTTTCTTGGCCGCTGGAATCGGCGTATCTTGTAACGGGAACAATGGCTACATGACGTTGTTATGCATCATGAAATTGATGACCGTTTGAAGGTCCGCCAATTTGTTTGCCATTCCCTTCATCTCGTCATCCCTCCGCAGGCATCTTTCTTTCCACACCTGGAGATCGTCCTCGTTATAATACCCGCATCGGTCCGATTTCTTTGGCACGTCACCCTCTTGGCCGACGTCCTTTTCTCCGTGATTCTTATCACGAGTCTTTTCGTTGCAGTTGTCTTCTTTGACGCCAAGGTCTACATGTTTCCCACTTCCAGTAGGGATGTCGTTCCCAACCTTCTCTTTATGTCCGTTGCTGGCCATCTATTCTCCTTTCTTTCTCACAGACGACCCCATATTGTGTGTGTCAATTTCCGACCACACTGCCAATCAAGCACTTAGCTGGAGAACACTGGTAGAATAGATTAAGCCCAAACAACCTGTTACAGAAATATAAGAATCCCGCGGTGGTTCGTCCACCCGGGGCACTCCGACGATCAAGTCAGTAAAATATCTCTCAAAGATAACCAATAGTGCTTAACTCACTAGACAGAGCATAAAAAGCATACCTTAAACCCATGGGGGTGCCTCCATTTTATAGCCAATACAATCCTAGTCCCAATAGAAGCCTAGCTCTAATGGACTTAGGATTACTACTAATCTTGGACTTCCAGTAGGATTAGGATAAACTCTCTAAGAGTCTTATCCTTACCCAAACTGAAATCTTCTCCCATTCTAGGACTCTTGTCCCTTATCCGCTTATCCCGGATTTCGATATTTTCGCAGATAACCTTGGCCTAGCCGAGATCATCTCAGCATCATGACCAGGACACGTGGCACCCTGGCTGGCACTTCGGTGACACCTCGGTCACGTGTCGTCATTCAAAATTTATGTCCCCACAACATCATTGTTGATCAAGTAGTTATGATCATCACCAACATCATCATCACGACAACAGCAGGGCTTACCACGATTATTGGGAGATTCGAAAGGAAGACCAAGGCCGTCGTTACCATTGGCCTTAATAAGTTAATGATTTGGTGAAGGTATCTTTGGCAATGAATGGGAGGTGTTAAATTTTCATACTCTCTCAATGAAATTTATGTAATATTATATCAAAAATAAAAACACTACTTTCAAAAATAAAACTTGCTATCTATATAGAAATTAAAAATAAAAAAAGACATTTTCCATGATAGAAAATCCTTGCAGAATTTAAAAGACACTATTTCATTAGTTAGAATATCCTTTTAATATTAAAAAAAAATCTTTAATGTTTTAACTTTTCAAAATTATTCAAAATTTATACATGTTATTACTTTTTTATTTAACTTTTTAAAATTCTTTTGTTATAGCATGATCCTTTCACTAATAATTTGATTGTTATCGTAATTTCATAAATTATGGATTATTGATATATATTTTTGCACAATATAAAACTAATATGAAATATGTTATAACATGGGTTATACCATAACATAGACTGTCACCAAAAAAACCAAAAAAATTATAACAACTCATTTTAAATTGTAAGATTCCATGCTTAGCACGGGGTTACCGCTGGTAAACTATAAAGAAAAGTTACGAAAATACTTTATTACAAATTGCCAATATAAAAAGTAAAATAAAATATAATTTATAAACAATCTTAAGGAAAATTTACCCATAAATCCTATTTTCTGAAAAGTTGAACCATTTAGTCCTAAAAGTTTTCTTATGCACCATTTAGTCCCATTTATACATCATCATCAAAACAACATCAAACATCATCATCAAAACAACATCAAACATTGTATCTAAATTGTATCTATTACACAAAAATTATGTGATCTCCAGTCCAGTATACTAACTTTTTAACAGAGAACATTCCAATATAAACCTAAAAACGCATAACGAAGACATATAATCTGATTGAAAACAACTCCATCCAGATATGTAACTGCTTAATTACACAAACACCAATCAATTTGATATTGAATTCGTTGTAAAACCTAACCTAGCGATTCCTAAAACTGAAATAAACAACAAATACACAAAGCTAAACCGCATCCTAATGGAAACAAAGATCCCTACAGAGAGAACCGACTCTGAAACCCAATCTTTTGATTCGAGAAATTGGATGATTTATTGGTGCTTTCCCCTGATTCGAGAAAATACAATACATCGTCACAGCCTCTGATTCATTCGCCGAAGACAGCGCCATTGCTAGGATTTTGAGGGATGAGATCGACGGCGGCCGATTGGTCCGCCATTACTAGGGTTTCCAAAACACGTCGGGGTTGAGAGAGAGAGAGAGAGAGGTGATTGCGGGGGGGAGGGGGGGATCGAATTCGATCTGAGATGTTTTTGATGTTTGATGTTTGAGGATAGTTATAGAAAAGGCCATAGAAGCGATCAATTTTTAGGTTTTGACTACAAATTCACAAAATTGAAAGTTCTAATTTGTTTGTGTTGCCTTTTCACCCTCAACTAAAACCATTGACCCGCTTTCTCTCTCTTTAATGTTTGATGTTCATGAGGGTTAACACAGTGATGTTCTATTTTATGGTATTTTTTTATGTTCATTAATCAGTGTTTGGCTGATGATAAAATATATCCATCGCTGAAGTTCGAACCCATAAAATGATTAATGATCGATTTTGATGTTGGAAATTCAGAGGAATTTGAGATCTGGGTATCTTTTGAACTTGGGTCTTGAGAGAGAGAGAGAGAGAGAGAGAGAGAGAGAGGGGTGCAGGTTGTTTGATGATATTAATGTTGCAGAATCTGTGTTTAATGTTTGATGTTTAATTGTTATTTTAAAAATTGTTTAATCGTTATTTTGATGTTGTTTTGATGTTGATGTTGTGATGTTTGATGTTGTTTTGATGATGATGTTTGATGTTGTTTTGACGATGTTACTCATAAATCTGATGTTTGATATTTGATGAATAATCCTAATGTTTAATGATTGAGAATCTGTGTTTGATGTTTGATGAATGATGTTTGATGATGATGTTGTGATGTTGTTCGATGATGATGTTGTGATGTTTGATGTTGTTTTGATGATGATGTTTGATGTTGTTTTGATAATGATGTTGTGATGTTTGATGTTGTTTTGATGATGATGATGTTGTTTTGATGTATATGTCCTCTATGGTCAATTTTCCTATAATAGGACCTTTCAGTCTATAAGAAAACTTTTAGGACTAAACAATGTATAAGTTGTTAATTTGGGATTTATTGGTGCATCACCCCAATCTTAATACATGCACGAAATAAGGCCATAGGCTTATAAGAAGTGGGTAGCTTATCTAAATTTAGACTAGTCTCTTACAATTTTTTATTAGAGCATCTCCAATGGTTCACTAAAAATTTCATCAAATCTAAGTAAAAATATGACGAATTCCTCTATCTGATATTAGCCACTCCAATGGTGAATACTGTAGCTTTCATCAAAACATATTGGACATCCTAGGGGATGACCGGCCGGTCAACTAGAAAGAGGAAAATGAAAATTTTTTCCCCCCTCCATTTCTGTTTCCTCAATTCCATTGCCATTTCTTTTTCCCTCCATTAAATCTTTTTCATTTCTTTTTTCCTCCAATAATTATTTCCTTCAAAAAAACAGATGTAAACAGATTAACCCATGTGCTATATAAACCAAACAAACAATGTTGTATCTTCAACTTCAACTTCTCTTTTGTAGCCTTAGTACTAATTGGTCGTGTTGATATATTACTCGAGTGTTGGTCCTCCTCAATATTATTGTTGGGTTGAAAAGGCTCACCTTCAGTTGTTGGATTCGAAAATGGATAAGCTTGTGGAATGGCTTTTTTGGGTTGTGTTCTAATTTCATCCCACTTATAATTTCGGTGCAAAATATCCCAACTTGTATCAAATGTGAAGTGTTTTTTTTTTTTTTTTTCTGTATTGCATGATACATGCACTTAGCTTCAGCGACCTAAAAAATGAAAATTATAAACATTTCAATAAAAAGTAAACTGAGAACTCAAAAAATTGATATTTAATAACAGAAATAAAAATTACCATGTCTACCTCGGTTGTTCCACTTTGTTGCTTCAATTGGATTTGCTCAAGAAAACCACAGAATTTATTAATTACCTTTTGCATGACAGATCAACGGTGAGACAAAGAAATATGGTTTCGATTTGATTCACCATTCAATTGTGAATTAAAATAAACGAGTACTCATTCCTAGAATATTGCCATGGTCTGACTATTACTAGCACTGGGATCTTAAGAGACGGCTAATCAAGATCTACATAAAGTTTCATCTTCTATAATGGTGAACGCTTTAGCACGAGAAACACGAGAAGTTTCCGAAATCAAATTAATATCAGTGTTTTGCTCTGAAGTTTATGATTCCTCAAACATTTCAAATCTTCCATAGTTTTAAGATAAAATTTGTACAAATAAACAAGTTAAAAAATTCAATAGAATACAACATCCAACACACAGTGAAATATATTGTAAAAGAAACAAGAAAAGAGGTGGAGAAAAAAGTGAAAAATTGAAGAAATAATATAGACTGAAAATCACACAATGAGAAGATAAATGAAACAAAAAGTGAAGATTGAAGTTAACAATGACAAAGAAAAGAGAATCGTAATTGTCACGCCCCCAAAATTAAACCCATAGTATATAATACTAACATGCATCGATATAAGAAAACAAAATATTATTTCATTCATTAGAGTAATCTTATTAAAAGACATTACATGTAATAACGAAAGTAAATGCCCTACGGGCTTACATCTTTCCAAGCCAACACTTGGACACAAAAGTATGAGTACTAACTCATTTACACATTAAGCCCTAGGCTTGAGTTTACATGTAACATCAAAATAAAACAAAATAAACAACTAAACTAAACAGAGTCTTCAACTCCGAATCCATCCAAGCTAAGTCCTTGGAGGTAGCATATCACCTGAACCTGAAAATGATGTTCCCGTATAGGGTGAGCCACAGCCCAGTAGAAATATACTAAACTAAACATAAGCATTGAATAAAGCAATAGCATTCGATAGATGGTTAACCAAGATAATCAATTACATCATTACACAGTCTCATGACACTAATGTCTATGACACGTTTCACTTTCCATTATTATCAATATGGCTCAGAACCTGGCCAAACTATAACAGTGAGACTACATCTCACATTAACAATATTTCCAATTCAATGGGGATATCAAATCATATTAAACATTTCTTATATCATAATGGATACACTTGTTGGTGTTGTATCAACCTCAACTAAAATTCACTTCCATACTTCCCAATTGATACACATTTTAGTGATGTATCAATAACATGTAAAAACACTTCCATAAATCAATAAGCACACATATAACTGGTGCTAATGGAGTCCATCCCCTATCTCCTCCCAAACAATATTCGGTTTAGGAGTCCATCCCATATCTCCTCCCAAACCGTGGAGTACATCCCCTATCTCCTCCCAAACAATGTGCATATGCAATGTATTAAACACTTGTCATGCACAATATTCAATCAATACACGTATGTTCTGTATTAATTCAACCGTCATGTCCAATGACTTAATTCAATGTAATTAGTTTCAGTTTTCCCTAATCCACATGCAATGTCTACAACAATCACGACTATCCTCCACCGATAGCCCAAAACAGTTATTTCTAAACAGGAAATAAATGTATCAACAAATGTAAATTTAACGTTTTCATAGGTGAGTAATTAAACTAACCAACTACACCATTAAATCACTAAATTCTCCAATTTCATGAATTAAACTCAATTCCACATTTTTCCCTAAATTAATTATACAAATTAATTTATTTCAACCACTAGGGTTTTTCCCAAAATTACCAAACAACTCCCAACATATCAAAATACCAGAACTTAGAACAAAACCTATAATATGGAGTAGGAAATCCCTACCTCGAAGTAAATAACCCGAATGGAGAAGATGGAGATGACGACCAAAAATCCAAAGTGCTCCAAACCGCCAAACTCTCAGATTAAAACGAAGCTCTCGACTCACTCTATCTTTTTAATAAAGAGCCTAAGGTAGAAACACCCTAAAAATAGATGAAACCTAAGAGAGAAGGTGTGTAAGGAGAGAGAGAAAACGGTTCTAGGGTTTTAAAATCAAAAAGAAGATGAAAAGTGATCCAAAAAGTCGGATCTCGACTTTATATAAAAGTCGCCCCGCTCGAGCGTGGAAACCCCCGCTCGAGCGTCACTCACAGACTCCCGCTCGAGCGTCAAAAATCCCGCCCGAGCGTCCAACACTGCAGAAGAAATACTAGGAGAGTGATTATCCCGCTCGAGCGGAGAAGCAACAACAAAGGCCCCGCTCGAGCGCCAAAAGCTCCGCTCGAGCGGACATGCCAAAATCTGGGCAACTAGTTTTGGTTTCTAAGCTCAACCAACCTGTTTCAAACCTACCCAACACAACCCAAGACTCAAATACAAGGAGTAAAGAATGTAAACAAGACATACACAACAACCAACTCCACGGAACCTAAGTCCGGATGCAACAATTAAAGAAAAGGGAAACCGGGATCGCTATAGTAATGATATTGTGAAATTAAAAGACTGGTAGAGTCTTATTTTGTAGACCACAACAACAGTAATTTTGTCAAATCCTCTGCAAAACCAACGGTAACCTTATTAGAGTTGCACCCTGCTAAATGAATGACATATTCGTCTGCTTTTTTGTTTGGTTATTTGATTAAAATCATTGTTAAATCTCTATCGATCAAGACTCAACAAAAATTTTACTAACACAAACATAAACTTAAAATGAATGTTGCAGTAGTAGGATGTCTACACGAGGAGGTAGAGAACGGTTAGGTAGTAGGAGTGTCGGTAGGGGCACATCAGTTCCTTTAGCACCAGCCGTTGCAGCATCGGCTGTCGGCGAGGATGTCGCACATGAGATTGTGAGAGCAGTGCAAGACGCCCTAGCTCGCACTGAGGGCGGCAGCGGGCATGCTCTCAAGCTTACTAAGGAGTTTTTCCGCTCTGGCCCACCTGAGTTTGTGGGGGAGGCTAAACCATTGGAGGCAGAGAGTTGGTTAGATCAAATTACCAAGACTCTTGATATGCGTGCTAAGAATACTGTAGGTGGCATGTGGGTTGCTTTTACCGAGGCCTTTTGGGCCAAGTATTTCCCTCCTTCTGCTCGGGAAAGGTTGAGGGATCAGTTTTTGGAGTTGCGATAGGATGATACTCCTGTGGCACAGTTTGAGATGCGGTTTTCTAGTTTGTCGAGGTTTGCTCCAGAGTTGGTGGCAACAGAGGAGCATCGTTGTTATGAGTTTGAAAGGCGATTGTGTTTCGATATTCGGGAGAAGGTAGCTAGATCCTTTTGGAAGGATTATTATAATTTAGTCGAGGCAGCGGCCCATGTGGAGGCCATGGTTGTGAGTGATGGTCGGAATGAGGAGGAGACCATCTCGGTAAGTCCTACGGTTCCTAAGCGCTCTAGGCTCAGTAAGGGGTGGAGGCGGAAACATGCTCAGTCAGGGGCTGGTTCCTTTTCTTCACCAGGGGTTTCGGACACTTCGGTTGGAAGGTCCGGGGAGGTTCAGGTTTCAGACCAGTCTTAGAGTAGAGGGCCTGGTGGTTGTTTTGTTTGTGGTCAGTTGGGCCATGGTAGGCATTTTTGCCCTTTGCATGTAAATCCTGCGAGTGTTTCAAAACCTAGTCAGACTCAGTCGTACCCGTCCAGTCGGGGACACTATCGGTACCAGAAACGGACAGGCCAGGCTTCGGGAGCCTCGCGAGGGGCGACTTATTAGTTAGCCCTATAGTGTTACCCTGGAGAAGGATTTTCTATAATGTTGGCCGGTGGTGTATCATGTTTATTGATTTTGTTGTTGACCGGTGTACGGTTGGATGCTGAGGCACCATGTTTATGTATCGCATATGTATGCATAGTATTGTTTGTTTAATCCTCATGTATTGGGGAGTATGTATGAAATTTTGAACCCTCTATTTTATGTATTGAAAAGTTGTTAATGGGATCAATGATCCTAGTGTTGTTGCTTGCTTGGTACTGTATATTGAGATAGCCTGGTGACGGCCTGTGGGCCTTGTTCACTTTTTGAGATTATTTGTTGAGAACGGGAATCCGTGGGTGGATGTGATTGATGTGATGGTTTCGAGAGTTGAGTGGTGTTGGCAAGGTTATCTCGGGTTAGCGGGAATGGTACCTGTATGTTGGTTCGTGTTTTGGGCCTTACTATTCAGTGAGTCCGTGGTGACCCCATCGGTTGTGTAGGGGTAGTGTTTGTATTTGGTTATCAATTTTGGGTATGGTTTGAGTGGCACATCAGTGTGTGGGTTACTGAGTGTGGAGTTTTTTTGAGTTGATTAGTCAGCTCGTTGGTATTGGGTTTTGGGTTGACATTGGTCACCTTGAGGTTAGTCTCGTTTGTTGTAGACTTTGTGTGTTGATTAGGGAAAACTGAAACTAATCATCCGGTTGTGTCATTGAATATGACGGTTATTATAATACATCAATTATGTGTATTGAATTATCATTGTGAATGATTGGATTTTTTTTTTATACATTGTGTGTATGTATATTGTTTGGGAGGAGATAGGGGATGGACTCCGATGATACAACACTAAAATGTGTATCTATTGAAAGATTGATATAGCTCATATGCTTATCTATTGTGAAGTGAAAAATGTTTTATATGAGTTACTATCTCATTTAATTGTTTGGCCAGGTTCTGAGCCAGGTGTATGTTATTAAAGTGGTTAAGTAAAAGTAGGCGGGATGAAATTGCAAAACCATGAATTTCTTATGCCTTATATGTTGATATTACTGTTGTTATTTCTATTAACTGTCATTATAGAAATGTTATGTTTTGTGTTGGTTGTGGCATCACTGTGTGCGTGATGGTTGTTGATAGTGTTATTTTGGAAGGAAATGGAAAACAAAACTTTTTCCTAGTGTTTGGGCCACCTAAGGGTGTTGTTGAGAAATTGATTTAATTCAAGGGTTTTGAGGAATTTCAAATGAATCTTTTGGAAAATAAACTGGATGATTATGTGTTTTGGATAACACCGTGTTTGTGAAAAATGTTTACAAAACTTCTAAGTTTTGCTTGGAAAATGCAAGGTTTATTTTGGAATGTCAACATTGAAAATTTAACTATCTTTGAGAAACGTCACATGAACAAGAAAATGTTTTCTTACTACTTTCTCAGAAGATTTGCTTTGATTACCCTTTTATTGGAAATTATGGTTGTTGAGTAGTGACTTAGCTTGAAACGCTAGTCGGTTGTTGGTGAATTGTTTCGGGAAAGGTTTGGTTTGGTTATAGCTTTTGTGCCTTCAGTGTTGTCGTTTGGAACGTGTTCCCTTGGTTAGTCTCTTCCTTGGAAAGAGTGAATCGAAGGTTTGTAGGGAGAATAGTTCCTCTCCTAGTACTCGGGTGTTGGTGCTTTGTGATCAGTTGGCCTTGTGTTTTGGTGTATCCTTAATTTCGGGGACGAAATTCTTTAAAGGGGGGGAGGTTATAGCGATCCCGGTTTTCCCTTTCGTTGTGTAACTGTAATTCGGACTCGGTTCCGTAGATGTGTTGTTGTCTTATTCCATTTCTATCCCTTACTCCTTGTGTTTGAGTTTTGGGTTGTGTTGGGCAAGTTGGGAATAGGTTGGTTGTGTTTTAAAACATAGAAATTTTTGCCCAGTTTTTGGTCTCTCCGCTCGAGCGGCACTTTTGACGCTCGAGCGGGCTTTTGTTGTTGCCTCTCCGCTCGAGCGGCATTTTGGACGCTCGAGCGTGAATTTCCTTCTCTCAGCATTTTGGTCGTCTGCAGAAAATTCTGGGAGGGTACATCCGGCGCTCGAGCGGATCTTTGGACGCTCGAGCGTGAACCTGTGTCTGACGCTCGAGCGGGGTTTTGTACGCTCGAGCGGACCTGTTTTATATCAGTCCGTGAAATCACTTTTTGAATCACTTTTCACTTTTCTTTTCTCTCTCCTACTTTCCCAAAACCCATTTTTGAGAGCTCCTCACTCTAAAACCTAACTTCTCTCTAGGGTTTGATCTAGTATGAGTGTTTTCCTCACCTTGGACCTTTGTAAAAAGTGCGTTGATCGTCGAGGGCTTCATTTTGATCCAAGAAATTTAGGATTTGGAGCACTTCCGAGTTTTGCTCTTCTTCTCCTTGGGTTCTACATTTGAGGTAGGGATTCTCCTTGTTCCTTTTCAATACTCCGTCTATAGATAGACATGTGGTAGTTTTTGTATTGCATAAAAACACTATATCATGTTGGATTTGTGAAAATCATGAGATTGAACCTTGGGTTGGTTGTTGAATTTGGGTTTATTATCATTCGTTGTGGTTTGGGCTAATTGGAGTGTTAATTAGCATGTGGTTGTGGAAAGGAGAGGAAACCCTAATTTTTATTTGATTTAATAAATTAATAGAGGGGTTTTGATCTTTGGGCAAATACTTAGGTATTTTGGGTCCTAAATGTGGTTATTGTTGTTTGTTGTTGTTAATTGAGCCTTTTTGGTCAATATTGAGAAAGAGGGAGGAAAACCCTAAGTTAATGATTATGACTTAATTTGCATAATTAAATTGGAATGGCTTGAAAAGAATGTAGTAGATTAAAATGAGTTATGGCCTTATTGTCCATGGAATTGAATTTGTGAAAACAAAAGGTATGAGAATCGGATTGTTGTAATTTGAGTGTTGAATACACACATATGTGGAAGTTGTATCTTTACTACCATGTTAATGTTGTTGTTGGGTTTGTAATCTCATGATAACTGAGTCTTTTAATAGATGTACTAAATACCTGCATCTAGAGGTTTTGTCCTTGGTCATCGGTGGAGGATGACACGGTTGCGTTGAATTGTCGTGTATAAATTACACATTGTTGATTGAACATCGTACGTGATGAAATGTTGAGATACATTATATATGTATACTTGTTAGGGAGGAGAGAGGGGTTGTACTCCAGTGTGTGTGAGAAGATAGGGGATGGACTCCACACACCTATGTGTTTATATATCTTAACACATTGTTTGTTTCCTGATGGTTTATGTGTTTGTTTTACACATGTTGGTTATGCCTTGTGGTATTGTGGTTATTGGTGTGATATCCTGCGCTGATAATCAGAGGTACCGGTACCTTCCAGCTAGCGCCTGGAGAATTGTATGTGCTGATAATCTAACGTACCACACCCTTCCAGCTAGCGCCTGGTAAAATGGTATGTTGTTGTGAGAAGTGTATCTTTGGCTTACTACGCACCTAGCTAGTAGAGCAAAGTTTTGTTGTTATTGTTTCAGTGTATCTGGGAAGATTGTGGATTGTGTTGGTTACAGGTTTGGAGGGCCGAGTTGCCTCATTGGTTTATCTTATGTATGTAGTTGAGTTGTTATCTCATTTTTATAAAGGTATGCATGTATAGTTATGATAGAATTGGGATTGAACCGAAATGCCCTTTTGTCTTTTAGAAGTGTGAAGAAAACCGAACATTTTAGAAATATGTTTTGAAAAGGCACATCTGTTGTATGTGTGGAAAATGGAAGAGAGTAATGGGCTTAGTGAATTTATTTCCTAAGTAATTGTTAATGTTATGAAAGATTGGGAATGGGGGTTAATGAAAGGAAAAGAAAGATGAATCGCTTATAGCGTTGAATGAAATGGTTGTTTTCAAGAAAAGTTCATATATATATATATTTTGTATAAACTGTCACATTACTATTCTAGTATGAGAATGAGCATTCATGATCATAGCTATCTGTAAGTTGTTATTGTTGTGGATCATGTTGAGATCCCTACTGGACTATATGTTCATCCCACGTTGTTGAATCTTTTTCAGGTGTTTAGCAGGATGTGCTACAAGATTTGGATCTTCTTATTTGTTGGCCACGGGGCCTCTTTGTTGTAGGCGGAACGCCATATATGTAAAAGGGTTGTACCCTTTATTTGATTGTTTAATGTTGTAAGCCTGAGGGCAATTTATTTAGAATGCTCACGTTGTATTTAATTTCCATTCGAATGAGAGAACTGTTGTTCATTTCTTTTAGTTGAACATTTGAGTTTAATTCCGCATGTATCTCTGAAATTGAGTTAAGTTAAGGAACTTGGTAATGACTTCGAGTAATAAAAAGTGGGGCGTGACAGTATATATAATGAGTTGACACACTGGTTCAAGAGGGTAAAATAGTGAATTTTTAATTGCAATTTAGTCCAAAACCATATGAGAGTATCTTAGTAAACCACAAAGGATAAAATGAATTTTACCCACAAAAAAAAAAAAAAAATCAATATGTATCTCAATTTATTTTGAATTTAATTCCCTCTGCACCTAGAATAAATCTAGGCCATGCATTGATTTTTCTCTACGTATTTCTTTCTACTAGTTAGACCCAATGCATATTTAGAAAATTTCTATATATACAAGATGAGTTCTTTTTTCTTTATTTTTAATTTTTTTTATTTTACCAACAAAAAATTTATTAATAAAATTAGTATATATTCGTGGAGAAACAAGAACAAAACCACACATCTCCAACACATAACAGCCACGTAACTGTAAAACACTAAAATATCAAAACATTACATACCATTACATACTTGCTTTGGTGAGAGCAATCCCCAGTAGTGGCAGTGCCAATCTGTAGGCAGTAAGCACCAAATTGAGGTCCCCTAATTGTGCCCATATGAGGGTAACAACAGTAATAATGGACCTATACATGGCTATGGTGTGTCACAGAAAAATGAACATGTGAAACCACTTGTGTTTTAGCATAGTTGGCATGCCTTGGTCAGGTTCAATGTTGTTATAGCCACTGGGTATTGTGCAACCGGCTGCAAAAGTTACAGTGGCAGCGAGGGTGGACACCAATAGAAGAGTGTTGAATCGGTCCTTATAGCTATCTATGTTCACTTGATCCAGTTGCATAGATGCTTGTTTCCTTTTAGCATTGAGGGCTTTTCTACAGTAAGCTTGTGGTGCACCAGCGGCCTTCAATGCAGTCCATGTTAACCGTTGCAAGATAAAAATCTCCCACAAATTTAAGCTATGACCACCTAATGGCTATTGAAATAGCAGGCCATTAAAATTCCTTCCAGTCAATGCTAAATAATAATTCATAGTACTATGAAAAGATATGTTCACACAGACAACCTTTGGAGAACTTCAGCTTTAGCACTACAAGTGAAGAAGCATTTCGAGATTGTATATATGGACTGGCACAAGATTCATAATAGTTACCATTACAAAACATTAATCATGAATAACAATAGATATAGCTTTGCTTGGACCCTATTTTGACATATTAACGTAAGTGGAGTTGATGCAAATAAAAATAAATAAATAACATGAAGAATCAAGAGCAGACATACCCTCATTTTGTTATGTTTGATTAGGTATCTAAGTGTAGGGTTATTTAATTAGCTTAGTGCATACCTTTCGAAATGGGGGCATTCTTTCCATGTAGTATTCAGCAGAATCAAGAGCAGACATACCCTCATTATTCACTCTGAGTCCACTCTTTCATCCCATGTTAGGGTACTAACAATCTTTGGATGCCAATCCATGGTAGCCAAATGCAAGGGTGTGTTTCCATGCTTATCCCTCATGTTTATAAAGCTTCTCGAGCTCAGGAGTTTGGAGAATGTAACTAACCATGTTATGTCCTCTGCTCTTGGCAGCAACATGAAGAATATTTTGACCATGACAGTTGAGCAGTTCCCTCGAATCAGGCCACTACTGAAGCAATGCCCGGACAACATCAACGTGGCCTTTAATTGATGCTAAATGAATAGGAAGTAAGCCATTGTTGTCCCTTGCAATAGCACTTGAACTCTGTCTTCCTAACAAGTACTGAACCTCTTCAAGATAGCCCAATCATGCAATCAAGTGAAGTGGAGTCCTTCCTTCTTCATCTCTTAATCGAATGAACCTTGGTTCTGATTTCAATAAGGCATCTAAAACACCTGGGATTTTAAAATAAATTGAGAAACAAAAATGCAAAAGCCAAAGAGAAATCAAGAATAAGTGTTGGAATTACCTCGGTTTCTTTTTAAAATGGCAGCATGAATAGGTGATTATCCTTTAAGTCTTTCGTTTGTATTTTCAATCCCAACTGTATCACATAGAATATGCGTGACAAGTTCCAAAAACCCTACTTCAGCAGCTAGAAATAGAGCTGATTTCACTTCATTGTTCAGATAATATAGCACTTCTGGATCTACCATGATCAAATAATAAGCTACAACTTGGTGACCGTTCATCAAGGCCTCGTGTAATGATATGTTGCCCTTTTCATTTTTTACCCTTAAAAGCAGATTATCCCTATCAACATCTCTCTAAATTTTCCCACCATTTTCAGAACACATTTGAATCCCCGGAGCGTATAAATCAACCAGATCAATGTCAAACACTAAGCACTTTTTTCCTTTTTTCTCTTTTTGTTAATTACTCAATAACAATGTACTTGATAGAATACTTTGAAGTAATCATCCTCAACATACAGAAACACAAGAATTGCAAAAAGTCATGCCAACTGACCTCTGAAGCAACAAAAATTATTGACATTACTTCAAAGAGACATAACAATCAAGTAAAACTGATACAAGGGAAGCCAAATACTCACCTGAGACCGAGGGAAGATATCAGCAAGAAGATTTTTGTCCTGCTTCACAGGCTGTCTCGACCTTGCCCGCAAGGAAGGATAGAAGAAACAGATTTTACCACAAATAGGCAAAACCCGCCTCAACATAACCCCCATTTTCCAAGAAATTGAATTCAAACTTCTCCCCCGAAAAACCAAATCACAAATTCAAACCAAAATTCACCAAAACAACACTGACCCAATTGACCAAATGAACAATAATTCAGAAGAATTCCCAAAAATTTCATTTTTGTGGCAATTTAACGAATTGAACACAACAAAATTGCCAAAGAATAGGTCAATAAACATATAAATTTTGCAAAATTCAAACAAATTTATCAAAATCTAAATCATACCCACCAATCCAAACAATACTAAAATTCATATACTGAACAATCCAACTGTTAAGATCGCGATCTAGATAAGCCTACCAACGAACGAACAAAATTGAGACAAAAAACAAAAAAGGGTCTAAATATTGACGAGTAAAGGAATGAAAAACTAAATAATTTCCATAAGAAGCTCTGGTTATCAATCCAAATGCCAATAATTAACGTAAAGAAATTAAAAATTGAGAGAATACTCTTCCAAAGGCCCACCCAATGTTATTAAAGGCGATAGGCGCACCAAGGCACCAAGGTCTCCTAGGGCCTAGGCTCAAGGCTCAAGGCGAGGCGCAGGCTTCACCGAAGTAAGGCGCACCTTGTATGGAAAAAAATGTATAATTTAATATAAGTAAATAATTTAGGGTTCAACATAAAAAATGAAATGTTAAACATTTAGTGTTTTTTGGAGATTAGGAATTAGGGCTAATTTTTCTTCTATCATTGATTTGGGGTTGAATGCCCAATATATTCTGTAATAAGAGTAGAGATCTTCTGTAGCTGCATCATATTAAATCAATGGTTAGATTTTAAACAAAACCAATTAAAGAACCAATTAAAGAAACAATAAAAAAAGCCCTTAAGACGCAAGCCTTGGGCCAATCAGGCGCCTTATCACAATCTTCTAGCCTGGAATACTACAAGGCACAAACCTTGAGACTGGACGGGACTTGGGCCTAGGCGCACGCCTAGGCACGCCTTATCGAAGTCGCCTAGCCTAGAACACTATAAGGCACAAACCTTGGGCATGTATGGGACTTGGGCCTAGGCACACGCCTAGGCATGCCTTTAATACGGACCTCTAATAGTATAAATCCTCTACCCACCAAACAAGCTGCCATATCTCCCCTCAATCAATCTTCTCCAAAGACTATGCCTCTTTAGTGTGAATCTCAATAGCCATTTTTCTAATATCGCCTTATTAAATAAGTCCAGCTTCCTAATCCCAACACCTTACTGAAACCTCACTACAAAAATAGATTTCCATTAACTACTATACAATCTTTAAATTCTTTCGGTTATTAACCGATTTTTTGAAATTTAGCTGAAATTCCAACCAAACTAATAGACAATATAAGAAAGCCATTCTTTTCCAGAATGCCAATTTCACCAAATATTCAGAATTTATAGCCAATTTTTTGCTATCTGAAACTTCATCAATTCAAATTCGATTAACCAATCTGAATCTAACTCTTGTGAAACTTGAGTAAATTAGGAAAATTTCAAAGCAATGTTCCAAACAATCAATTTAGCTATAATTTTCTACATAGAATTACAGCAATCTATTAAAACTTACAGCCAAAACAAGAAAACAGAGGCAACCTCTGAAAACCATATAATTAACATATTAAGAAAATAAGGGAGATGGAAGAACTCAAAAATCTTAGAACTCCATTTTTTAAAAATAATTTGGCACCTTTAGACAACACAGTGACCCAAATAATAAATTCTTCACTTAAAATTGAGGCACCGCAAAATAACTACCTCACAATTCTTGTTTCAATAAACTCTATACGAAAAAACTCGGGGACCTAAGTTACTAAGGTTAGTGACTCACAAGTATTCCTCCAAGATCCTCAGAAGAATATGCATGGACAAGTTTCCCTCTCTCTTTTCTTATACCTGGTGATTATTAAAGGAAGAAACAAAAATAAACAAATAAATAAATTTATAAAAATTAGAAAAAAAAAAACTCAAAACCAATCTAGCATTGATGTGCACAACCATATTGACCTTCCTTGGGGCCGAGTAGACTTGACAACTGTATTAGTCTCTAAGGTGACATCGGTATCAACCTCTTGAACATCATCCTTTTCAACAGCTGCAATATGCATACAAAGATGATCCTCATCAAACCATATAATGATATTAAGTGTAATATAAATTCAATTTTATCTTGATGCACCTTCATCCTTGATTTCTGCAGCTTCCTGAAAAAATAAAAAGAAGAGTCACAAACAGAAAAATACAAGAACAATTTTTTTAAAGCTTATTAAATCTAATTCGAAGGATAAATGGGACAATTACACTTTCAATCTCTTGAGGATGCTGTCAAACTGTGATGTATCGAATGCCCTCATCTACACCAATACCTGTTGTAATTTTTAACAATTATGTCCTAGTACCTATTGGATTGCCAAACTGCTCTATATGTCATGAACTCCTTATTTATGAAAAACTCATCCCACAACAAGGTTAAGCTTATTAGCTCCTTTGATTTAGAAGACAATTAAAATAAAAAAAATAAAAATAAACTTTATGTTCTAGGCAACAAAATAGAGCATGAATTTGATGAATAAACAAAAAATCAGAGAAACGAAGAGCAACAAAAAAAAAAAAAAAACTGCAATGTCCTGTTTGTTCTTAACTCTGACATATCCTTTGATCCCTTGCTTCTCTTTCCCAAGGCCTTCGCCTTCTTCCCATCCCTACAACACAAGAACATCTTCACACCATCAACACACACATTTACACATATATACAAATTAGAAACTCAAGATAACCACAGAATTTGTTACAAAAAAGTAGCAGGAAAGTACAATTAGTTCTCTTTATAAAAGAAAATCAATTTGACATGTTTCAAAATTTCCAAGATGTCAATAGAACAATCAATTTATATACATGCATGTGTACATACATAAGTAGAAAAGAAATCTTGCTTCATCTAAAAAGAAAAGTTAGAAATTCTTCAATAGCAGCACACCCATTTCATATTCAGCAATATTTGATGCAATGAACAAAGCAAATTTGTAGAAAAATTAAACAGCAACAACAGCCAAAGAAGAAGCATATATTCACACAATCAATAAAAAACAATTGAAATTTAGGATAATTTTTAGATAAATTTGCAGAAGAAAAAACAAATCCAAACTTGGATACACAAAATTAATGCAAAAATGTCTTCCTCATACCTGATTGAAGAACAATAGAGAGACACACAAAATGGGTTGTTTTTGTACCTGAAACAAAACGACCGAAAATAGAAAGCGAACCCTTCATTCAATTTGAAGAATAACAAGTCCAATCATTTCAATGAAAACTGAAATCAATAAAACAGAGCAACAAAAGAACACAAAAACAAACCTGAAAAACTAACGTAAGAAAGTTGAAGTTGAGGAAGAAACCTAGAAAAGGAGAAAATCGGAAGAGCAACTAAGGAGACAAAGCCAAATGAACACAAGAAAATTTGATCCTGAGAGAGAATCGTTTGATTGCAAATTTGAAAATTTGCCTCTTTTATAGAATGGTTATAGATACATGTAGCATTACTCTAACTTTATTGTTGAATGTTTAATATATTTCAAAACCCACTAATGAGACCCAAGATCTTTTTATCTTTAAAATTTTTTATTTCTCTATTGAAAAACATTCACAGTTGTTAAATTATATCTCCAAATATTCATATCTTAACATTCTTATATAATTCATTGACGATAAATATTACGAGACATGAGATCATAAAATTTGACTAAACTTGGCCCTCAACCACTAATGTATATTTTCAATTATTGAACAAGATTAACAAAAGCAACTGCTGTATTATCCAACTTTCCAAACACAAAACTTCTGTCATTCAAACATTACAGAGTCCATAATTTACTTTTATTATTTATTAAAAAAATTGCTGATTCTTAGAAAGATCTGAGGAAGCAAAGTTGACAGATCATGTTGGCTACAAAACAGAGGAATTGGCTGCTTAAACTATTTCACAGAAAGTGCTGAAGCAGTTAGCATAAATAAAAATCAAAATAAATACTTTTTTTTCCTTTTTTTCTTCCCCTCACGAATCTAGTTCTAATTTTTCAAGAAAAAAATATTTTGAAAATGAAACAAACGAGCTGATGTCATTTTAAATTAATTTCAGACTAAGAAAGTTGAATTATGTTCTTATTGTTCTAAAAACCATTAAAAAAAAAAATCATTGCAAAGGGGGAAGAAAAAAAAAAGGCAAAAGTGAAAAGCTGCAAAATAGGCACTCGGCCAAAAAAACTTGTCTTCAAGAGGAAAAATGCACATAGACTCATTATGCAACAACTAAGACAGACACTGAGACACCCCTTCAAGTAGATACTATTGCTTTATTGTGCTACTTAAAGGTATGGAGCTAGTTTTGAAATAAAACATAAGTAACTCTAATTTTGCTTATAAATAGAAACCACAAGAGATAATCCAACAAAATAAAGCTTCAAAGATAAATTCCGCTTACCTGATAACACCATTTGATTTTGCTGATTTCTTCCTTTATTGCATCAGTGGGCACCCTTATTAGACCTTTTCACCTTCTTATATTGTTTTCTTTCAACAATTTTCATAAGCCATTCTAGTCTTCGAGTTACAAACATAAGATATCCCATAACCATTCCAAATACAAATCCGCATCCATACCCCATCACTACAACTTGCCAGCTAAATCCGCTTGACTTGTCGGATTCTCGTCTTGTTGGAATGTTGGTGGAGGTGGCAGTGGCTGTAGTTCCTTACATTTCTTTGATAAGGGAATTCCACATAAAGCCAAGTTCCCACTGTATGAATCATTACCAAATGTATTAAACTGCCTCCCATGAGGAATTGATCCTGCTTGTTGGTTGTCCAAAAGGTTCAGTACCTCAAGAAACATCAAACTTGTCAATTGCCAAGTAATCTCCCCAACAAGCTTGTTTGAGGAAAGGTCCAATGATTCAAGGTTCGTTAAATTTGCAAGTATAGCGACCCCGGTCTTTTTCCCATTTGATTATTGTATTCGGACTTACGTTCCGTGGATTCCGCTGTTATATTTGTTGTTGTGTCCTTTAATTCCTTATTCTTGGGTTATAGGATGTGTTTAGCAGGTTGGTTGTAGATTGGTTGGGTTTAGAAACCAAGTCTGCATGTTCAGTTTTTGGCTTGGTCGCTCGAGCGAGTTTATCTTCGCTCGAGCGAGGTCTTCGTTTTTGATTCTTCGCTCGAGCCAGGGTTCCTTCGCTCGAGCGAGCTTTGCGTCCAGTACTTAGACCTGATAGATGTGTTTCTTGGCTCGAGCGAGCATTTCTTCGCTCGAGCAAGCGAGGTGTATGTTTTCGAGTTCTTCGCTCGAGCGAGAATTTCGTCGCTCGAGCGAGCTTCTGGGTTGCAGACCTGAAGCATCGAGTTTTTGGCTCGAGCGAGCTTTTCTTCGCTCGAGCGTGGATTTTTGTGTCTGGTCGCTCGAGCGACCATGTCTTCGCTCGAGCGAGCCTGTCCAGTTTAAATACGCAGAAACAGTTTTAAATCACTTTTTTTACAACTTTTGGATCCAGAAACCCTAATTACGAGTTTTCTCTCTCCCAACTCACCTTCTCTCCTAGGTTTGATCTAGTTAGGGTGTGTTTTTACCCTAGTTGCTTTACAAATAAGATAGAGGAGAGTGAGGGCTTTCATTTAATCTGAACGGTTGTTGATTTGGAGCACTTTGGAGTTTGGGCTATCATCTCCGTCTTCTTCTTTTTGGGTTCTTGCTTCGAGGTAGGGATTTCCTACTCCATTTATACGTTTTAATCCTAAGGTTGGTATTTTGGTATGTGGGGGTAGTTGGGTAATTTTGGGAGAAACCTTAGGGTTTTGGCTTAGATTAATCTGTATAATTAATTTAAGGGAAAAATGTGGATTGGGTTTATTCATGAAATTGGGGAAATTTGAGATTAATGTTATAGTTGGGTAGTTTAAATACTTACCTATGAGACCGTTGAATTTACATTCATTGTTGTATTTATTTCTTGTTTAGAAATAACTATTTTGGGCTATCGGTGGGATAGCCATTGATTGTTGTAGACCTTGTATGTGGCTTAGGTATAACTGGAATTATGTCATTTACGTTGACTGTTGAATTAATACAGAACATTACTTGTATTGATTATGTGTTGTATATGGCAATTGTGTGTTTCATTGCATATGCATGTTGTTTGGAGAAGATAGGGGATGAACTCCACGGTTTAGGGAAGATAGGGGATGTACCTCTAAACCGCATTTGTTTGGGAGAGATAGGGGATGGACTCCATTAGCATCACTTTTATGTGTGCTTATTTATATTGAAGTGTTTTATGATACATCATTATAATGTGTATCAGTTGGAAGTATGGAAGTGTTGTGGTTTGAGCTTTAGTCTCATTTATCTTGTGACATTTGGATCACTATTATAGTTGGCCAGGTTCTGAGCCATAATAATATAATTGGAAAGTTGAATAAATATTGGAAAGTGAAAGGTGTCATAGACAATGTGTCATAGACAATGTGTCATAGACAATGTAGACATTCGTGTCATGAAATTGGAAATTGATTATCTTGTGTTAACCATGTATCGAATGCTAATGCTTTAGTTAATTCTTATGCTTGGTTTAGTATTTCTCTACTGGGCTGTGGCTCACCCTATATGGGAACTTCATTTTCAGGTTCAGGTGGTTCACTCCTCCAAAGACTTAGCTTGTGAGGATTTGGACTTGAAGACCTGTTTTATTTATTTTAGTTGTTTATTTGGATTATGTAAATTCAAGCCCAGGGCTTTATTTGTTTTGAGTTAGAACTCATGAAATTGTGTCCAAGTGTTGGCTTGGCAAGATGTAAGCCCGTAGGGCATTTATTATGATGTTTTTATTTCATGGTACTCTGATGAATGGAATAAGATACTTATTTCCTTATAATTCCGCATGTTAATATTATGTATTATGGGTTTATTTTTTAGGGCGTTACAACTTGGTATCAGAGCATACCGGGTTTGAATACTTTGGGTACGTGGGAAGTGATTAGTATCACAATGGGTTCGTCTTGTTTGATAGAGACTTAGTGTAATTTTACATGCTTATATGATAACATTTTTATGTGACTATGTGGGTATGGAATGTAGTTTCTGGATGTTGATTGGATCCTTGAGTCTCTGAAAGTCTTGTTGGAAAGGCACTTGATCAATGTTGTTTCTAACCGGAACTTTAGTGGCGCCTCGGGACTATCATTATCCAGGAATGAAATTCGTAGGTGCTTATGTGATTATGTGCTTACGTGGTATGATTTATTGTTGTCCAATGTATTAGGACGTGAGTGTTATAGTTTTGGCACATTATGTAGAGTGCTAACGTCTTTGTTTCCTTTATTAGGATGTCAGGACGAGGACGAGGTCGTGGTAGGCGTGGTAGGCAGGCCAGGCAGGAAGTGCCTATACCGGAGGAAATTCCGGCAGTTCAGGAGGGTGTTGGCCAGGCCAATGTGGCCGAGCCAGTAGGACAGCAGTTTATGGGTGCTTTGGCCCAAGGGATAGCAGGGGCATTTCAGGCGTCAGTTGACATTCTGAGGGCTGCGAATCCAGCCCAGGTTGCTGTTGCTGCTGATGCAGGACCTTCTTTTCTGAAGAGGGAGTTCTTCCGGTCCAATCCGGATGAGTTTTTGGGGGATCCTAAAGAGCCGCTTAAGGCTGATGAGTGGCTCGAACAGACAACGAAAACGTTTGAGATGCTTGGCATCGAAGACGAGGGGTTGAAGGTGACCTTGGCATCGTTCCAGCTGAAAGGGGATGCAGGTCAGTGGTGGAAGTTCACCAAGGGTCGTATTGGAGGCACTTGGAAGGCTTTTGTTGATGCTTTTCAGGAGAAGTACCTGTCTCCAGCTGTTCAGGAGAAGTTGAGAGATCAGTTCCGCCATCTTGAGCAGAACAGTTTATCAGTGGCCGAGTTTGAGGCTGCATTCACTAGTTTGTCCAGGTTTGCACCTGAGTTGGTGGCGACGGAGGAACGCCGTTGCATTGAGTTTGAGAAGAAGTTGAGGCGTGGCCTCATGTTGAGAGTTGTCGGATCTATGATTAGGGATTTTGGGCGATTGGTTGATGCAGCAGCCCATACCGAGACTATGATGCAGGAAGAGGGGGAAAGGCAGAAAGGCTCCAAGAGGAGTCAGGATGGCCAGAGTGATGGCAGGAGGCAGAGAGGTTTAACTCCTCAGCAGCCTCAGAGTAGTTTCTCTAGATCCACTTTCCCAGTGCGGAGTGCTAGTTCTGGGAAAGGCAGTCAGGGAGACATTACCTGTTTCAAGTGTGGCCAGCTGGGTCACAAGTCTCCAGTTTGTCCTCAGAGGGGAGAAGTTCAGAGAGCAGCATCTTCATCGGCTCGATCTCAGAGCCAGAGTCAGGGTAGAGGCCAGCCGCTCTCATGTTTTCAGTGCGGTCAGCCGGGGCACATGAAGAGGTTTTGCCCACAGTTGGGTGGCACATCTGGTGCTTCTGGTTCGAGGCAGACTCAGAGTCAGCTGCCTGCTCAGTCAGTTCAGGCCTCGAGGGCCAATCAAGGGGCTTCTTCGTCCCAGTCTGTGCAGCAGTCTAGGAGTGAGCAGGTTGATCAGAGGTCATCTGGGCGCGTGTATGCTGTTACAGCGCAGGATCTTGTACCGGCTCCATCTGTCGTGAGAGGTACCTTCTTGTTTTGCAATTCAGTTGCTAGTGTTTTGATCGATATGTGTGCATCTCATTCCTTTGTGTCTGCTGCATTTGCATCTGTTTTGGAGTTGGAGTTAGCACAGTTAGCGTCTCCTATTTGTGTAGTGTCACCTCTTGGGGGTGAATTGATTTTGAAACAAGGTGTTAGGGGTTGTGATATAGAGGTCGATGATCATAGAATCCCTTTCTCTTTTGTAGTTATGCCCATGAAGGGCTTTGATGTTATTTTGGGTATGGACTGGTTGTTGTCATACCGGGCAGTTATTGATTGCTACCGTCAGAGGGTCACTTGTTGTACCGTGAACGGGGAGTGTTTTCGTTTTCTGGGGGATCGGGTTGGTAGTGTTTTGCCACCGGGTTATGATCCGCGAGGGCGGAGTGAGCTTAGTGGTCTACTTGCTAGTCTTTCGATTAGTGAGGGTGATGAGACCCAGATTGTGTTGCCGAGGGTGGTTTGTGAGTATTCGGACGTTTTTCCCGAGGATCTTGTTAGTTTGCCACCTCAGCGAGAGATTGAGTTCTCTATTGATTTAGTGCCCGGCACGGCGCCGATTTCTATGGCACCTTACCGTTTTGCCCCAGCCGAGTTAGTTGAGTTGAAGGTTCAACTCCAGGAGTTGTTAGATAAGGGCTATATCCGTCCTAGTGTTTCGCCATGGGGAGCACCGGCCCTCTTTGCTAAGAAGAAAGGTGGTACTTTGAGATTGTGTATTGATTACAGGAAATTGAATCGGGCTACGGTTAAGAATAAGTATCCTATGCCCCGTATTGATGATTTGTTTGACCAGTTGAAGGGTTCCCGTTGTTTCTCTAAGATAGATTTGAGATCGGGTTATCATCAGTTGAGAGTCAGGGAGGAGGATATTCCGAAGACGGCATTCCGTACGCGGTATGGCCACTATGAGTTTCTGGTGATGCCGTTTGGGCTCACCAATGCACCGGCAGTGTTTATGGATTTGATGAACCGGATCTTCCGGGAATTCTTGGATTGTTTTGTGGTCGTCTTCGTGGACGACATTCTGATTTATTCACCTTCTAGGGAGGAGCACGAGGAACACTTGAGAGTGGTGCTTGAGTTACTTAGAGCCCATAAGCTTTATGCTAAGTTCGGGAAGTGTGAGTTCTGGCTAGAAGAGGTGAAGTTCTTAGGCCATGTAGTTTCTGGGGAAGGGGTGTCTGTTGATACATCCAAGACTGAGGCAGTGCAAGATTGGGCACAGCCTAAGAGTGTGTTTGAGATCCGCAGTTTTCTGGGATTAGCTGGGTATTACCGTCGGTTTGTGAAAGATTTCTCCAGGTTAGCTTCACCGTTGACTAGATTGACTCGGAAGGGAGTCAAATTTGTATGGAGTGAGACTTGTGAAAAGTCGTTTCAGGAGTTGAAAGTTAGACTGACCACCGCTCCAGTCTTGATTATTCCGGAGAGAGGGTTGGGTTATGCAGTCTATTGTGACGCCTCACGAGAGGGTCTGGGTTGTGTGTTAATGCAAGAGGGGAAAGTGGTTGCCTATGGTTCACGTCAGTTGAAAATTCATGAGAAGAATTACCCTACTGTAGACGCGCCCGTGGGCTTCACTCTACAGTTCGGACTCCCTTTTTTGTGTGTTGCAGTTCGTAGTCTGAACCAAAGAGTCCACCTCTGGCAAATCGTTTTGAGAGAAAACAGATTTTTGAAAAAGTAGTGCCAAACATGGACTGCTTTGCCAGATTACAGAGTCGCCACCTAAATATTTTTAAAATGGGAAATTTAGGAAACCCTGACTCGGTGCCGAAGGCCACGTGTCCGTCATCACCAAAGTGGCTTGGCTTGGGAGCTTTGGTACGATCGGGGAAAGTCAGCTATGAGCACCCCCTTTCGCCCGGTCCGAAGACTGGCCTCTACTAACCGTGATATCCAAGTTTGAAAACTTTATGCGTTCTTATTCCGGTTATTAGCCTAGAATTACTATGTTATGCGCACAGCAAACAAGTATAGACTAGATTGCCTAATTTAGAAATAAACATTGCATATCCGTTTTGTCTCGAAAAACGTGTTGGTTTTTGCTACTCGCAAGTAGGCTAAAATACGGATTTCAATGAGTTGTTCCAACTCACGCAATCCAACCTTCACCCACAGGTATTCAAACAGTTTATCTCATGTAAGCACTTAGCCGCATGGTAAGCATACTGTCATGGCAACATTCACACGCATGTGGTATGCTAAAGCGTAAATACTTACATCGTTCTCCGTGCCAAAACAGTAAACTAGTTAGCAAACATGCATGACCTAGTTTATGTTAAGTGACTAATGCATCGCATACGGGATGTAATCTAGACAGGCTCGGCTATCCTAAGCATGGCACATGAAATGCAACAACTATCACGTATTCAATTTGGAATTGAAAGTACGATGCAGTTTGTATGATGTACCGAGCCCGATGTATGTAAACAAATGCATGAATGCACGCATGCATTGCATAAGGTATGCTAATTTGGATGTGCCCTAATCTACCATCGTAAGCAGGTAAATAAAAGGGAAGAAAGAAATGGGGATTGGAAGACATACACCCACGCACCCACACTTATTACAACTTTGCCCTCGCTCGGAGGGACCGAATAATAATACAGAACCGAATAAATAACTAACTACTCTAGCTAATTAAATATTACAAATTAACTAAATTAATTAAATAAAATAATTAATCTAATTAAGCATTAAACCGCCTCGGGATGAGGACCGGATGCAGCGCGCGCTCGGGACTGGCTCGGAATCGCACTGCCATGCACGGATTGCCTCTGTTTCCTCTGCTCTCCTCCTCAGAAAATTACCAAAATCCCAGGAGTGCCTCTCAGGGCACTGGGGAGTACCACCGGCTGGGGCAGAGCACCACCGGCTGAAGGGGGAGGCCACCGGCACTGAATTGTTCCATCGGCTGGGAAAACACTGCCGGTCGGCACTAAAAAGTGCCGGTCGGCACAAAATGTTCTGCAGATCCTGCAACTCACAGCAGCAGAGGACAAACTATGCATGGCAAGGTAATTCAAAGCATGTATGCACAAAACACATCCCACACCATGTTAATGACTCAACGGGGCATGTGCCTCGATTCCCGGACCACCAATCGCGCATTTTCATGCATGATGGCCCTAAGAATCAAGGATGCAACTTTGATCTCAAATGTGTGCAAATCAAACGAACAAAAGTCCCAATCCCTATCACCAACTCAAGGGACAAGGAATGCATGTTGACATGATGCAACCTAGTCATGTTATCTACCATGCAACAAGGGTAATACAATGCACTCATGCAAGCATACAAGCAAGCATATAATACAAGCATGCAAACCAAATGAGGGATGGACCTAGACATGAATTAGGCAACCCAAAAGGCCTAAAATCAGTGGCCAAAGTGCCTAGAAAATGAGACCAAGTGTACATACACATGTGCACGTGTTAAGGCTCAAACCCAAGGCATAAACAAGCAACATTCAAGCACACTTAAAGAGGCACAAGCGTGGACTAAAAGCATGCATTAGAAGCTCTGAAATTCATGTCAAACATGATGCCAAATCATGCAATGAAGTGTGCCAAACAAAGCATGCAAATGACCTAGGCTTAAGGCAAGCTAATAGGGCATTGAACCACACCTATGCAAGACAATTATGGCATGCCTTAATCAACCCAAAACGGACTTTGAGCATGTCAAAATAGGCCCAAAGGACCACTTAGATGGCATCTAAGAAGCTTGAAATCAAGGGCATGCAACATGACCAAAACATGGGGCATTTAACACTAGCTTAAGAAGTCACAAAGAGGCATGCAATGTAAACATACAAGCACTTCTAGGGGACTGAAATTGCATGTCAAGTGGCCCCAAACCACCAAAATAATGCAAACACACATGCTACACATGCATGCTCTTAAGGCCAACAAGCCAAATGCAAAGGGCTATATTAAACATGCTAAGATTGACCAAAATACTTATGGACAGACCTAAAACATGGTAATATGAGCACGAAATCTTCACAAACCAAGTCTAAAACATGCTAGAAATGGAGGCATACAACCTAAGCATGTTAAGGCATAAAGAGGCATTACAAGGCAACTATACTAAGCATGCATAGGAGACCAAAACCAACTTGGAGGCATGTTATATCATGGCAATATAAGCATGGAAAACAACCAAGGCATGCTCAACACACACTCAAACATGGTGCTCCTTTGGAAGCCAAAACTTGCCCTTTTCAAGGACATCAAGGAGAGGGGGTGGCCCTCCCCTTTCTAGGACTTTAAGGCACCATCTCCACCACTGAAATCCCTCAAGATTTCAGTGGTGGAAAGGTCCAAGCACACAAGTCCCGGATCTCTCCAAAATAGCACAAAAATGAGCCCTTTTCAAGGCCTAAAGGGGGTCAAACTCCCCCAAACCACAAAACACTCTTAATAAACAATAAAGAGGGTTAAAAAACAGAACTCTTTTGTGTTATAGACCAGGCACAAAAACTGTTTTAAACTAGGCAAAAATGGATTGCAAAAATGGGGTAAATAAAGTAAGTTTCTTACCCTTGATGATCAACTTCACAAAGGTTGGAGTTGTTGGTTCCTTGAGCTCCAAACCAGCCAAGAACACCAAGAACAAGCCCTTAGCACTTCAATTCCAAGAGGAAGGTGAAACACTAGGTGTTGGTGAACAATAGTAAGTCACAAACACCTAGTGTACAAAACAAGAGAGAAAGAGAGAGATAGGATAGATACACAAAATCTAACCTAAAACCAGAGCTTCTCCCTCTCCTAAAATGTCTAACTCTCCAAATCTTCTAACCTTTGAGCCAAGAGAGCAAGAGTTCTCTTATAGGCAACCAAGACTTACAAGCTAAGTCAAAACAAAGGCTCATCCCTCCATACACGTGTATGGAGGGGAAACAAAAGGCATACAGCTGTCTGAAAATATCTCAGAAAACAACCGTATAAGAGTCGGCAGGGCAAAATGGTCATTTTGCCAAAAAACAGTGCCGACCGGCACAAAATAGTGCCGACCGGCACAATATAGTGCCGATGGCAACTCTAGCCAGCCGGTGGCCTCTAGCCCCAGCCGGTGGTGTGTAGGGATGCCTCACAAAGCATTCCCTGCCCTTCCAAGGCAAAACACAAGTGTTTGGTGCAAAACCAAACACAAACGGTCGAGTCCGGAGGTCCTGAGGCACGGTGCGCGAGCCGAGAACTCCGGGAACTCCAAACGAACACAAACATGGATGATCACCGAGCGTTCCGACGGTGACATCCAAGTCTTGAGGACGGTCAAAAATGGGGTGTCTACAGTTGCCCCTCTTTGACAGAACTCGAAAGTCATAACAATGACGTGAGTGAATGTCAAAGCCCAGAGACGACCCATTTTTGACAAGGCCGAAGACTTAGACAAACATACAAAGCGCAAATGGTTGAACTCGCAAGCTGCCTACGTATCCCTTAGGAATCAAACCAGCGTAGTTCAGGCAGGAGGCACACATGCCAAGGATAAGATATGCGCCCGTAGGCGGGGGCAAAATGCAACTGAAAATGCAAGAAGCCGAGCATAACTTATGATCATGCAAAGAAAGCTGTAATGAAGCATACATGCGACAGTTATAAGCTAACATGCAACAGTCTACACTACAATGCAGAAAGGATGTAAGAGAATTATGCAATTCTCAAAACGTCTCACTCGGGAGATACAATACCTGTGCGGCTCGCCTGGTTCCACCAGCGGTAAATGAACCGTACATACAATATCGTGCCTGAAAAGAAAGCAAACTTAACAGGTACAACATTGTTAGCAACAATGCATGATAACGCAAATGATGAATGCTAAATAATATGCAATATATACAAAACTATGTATGAATAATGCAACTAATAATGCAATGCAATTGAAACTATATGCAAACTACGTGCAGGGCAATTGAATCATGATTCAATCATGAGCGGTTCGAAACCACACAAATGTCAAATAGATTGATGGAGGTAACAAGTCCGTCTACCATAGAAAAGGTGTCGAAGCCCTCAAGGCGCGAGCGCACACAGAACTATGAGTAATGTAGACAGACATAAGAACAAGTATTGGGTGGATTGACATAAGTGGGGTGACGACCCGCTAACGAAAGAACAATGATCCTAATGCCGGATGCAACAATACTACACTATAATGCAATGGAAATGGATACAATGGATATGGCACGCGGGCCAAACCGAGTCTTGCCTAGGAAGGGCATGTATACGTACAAGCCATGTCTAACATAGAAAAGGTGTCGAAGCCCTCAAGGCGCGAGCGCACACAGAACTATGAGTGTATAGACGTGAAAAGTATGAGCACATACCAGACCAAGCTCAACCTGGAAAGGCGCAAGCCATGGATGGAAGATGATGTAGTGGATGCATGCAACTAAAATGCAATATGCAATGGAATGGATATTTACAGAAAATGCATGACATATGCACTATACTACAATGATGATATGCATGACAAATGCATGTTCTTTTTTGTTTTTTTTTTTTTTTTTGGTTTTGAAAATGCATGACATATGCAGTATATACGATGATGCATGTGTTTTTTTTTTTTTTGAAATGCATGACATATGCAATATCTACAAATGATGCATGACATATGCACTATGATGCATGGCTATGATTGCAGCTTTCCCTATCTTACCAACAGGGCGATATACTAGGTTGGTTCAGTATCCAGAATCGAGGCGTAAACACGCCGCCTCAACCTATGGGGCTTCCATACAGATTTCAAGCCGGGGTACACCCCCTGGGTATTTAAACCAGACTTTAGTCTCAGAAATTCCGAACCTTTGCGTTCTAGGCATAAGCCATTCAAACTCTAGTTTTCACCGTCCCAGTTGGTCTTCTAGGAACTCACCGCGAGCACGGAAGTCGTTCGGGCACGACAAACACCAAAGGAATTGCACCTTCAGAGGATTTAAGGTCTCCTAGACCGGGATGCACAGTGTATGCATTTGAAATGCACATGATGCATGATGTTTGAAATGCGCGCCAACGCACGGCTTTTGAGATGCATAACAATGCAAATGAGCGGGTTTAAGGTCTCGCCAGACCGTGCGTGTTTTCGGTCCCGCCGGACCCTCGTTGGGGCAATTTGCATAATGTGACACACGTGCCACACGGGATGCAAAACAATGCAAGTGAGGATGAAATGAAACATGAGGCACGCATACCTCATTGGATGGAAAATGAAGTGCAAAACGAGGCCTACATGCCTCGAGATGTAATGAAATGCAAGATGGGGCACGCGTGCCTCATCAGACGAGGGTTTCCCCCTTCCAAGGATTTAAGGTCTCCTAGACCGGGCGTGTTTAGGGTCCCGCCGGACCGTCGATGGAAATGCACGTATAGTGCAAACAGGCGGGGTGCGCAAAATAGCGCGAACAATGTAAATGGTACAAATGAGGTGGCACACCTCATAGGATTTGAAATACAATGCAAATGACATGAAATACGCGAGGTGGCACACCTCGCGCGAACGAAAATGCAAAGGAAACACGGGAGGTGGCACACCTCGCATGAATT
>JAPPVO010007288.1:0-25512 GCA_030407325.1 Camellia japonica
AATGTTGGGTCCTCTTGGACATTTTGGACATTGGGTAGGGTGTTCTGGGTATTCGGGAAGGTATTCTGAGGGTTTGGTAAGGTATTCTGAGGGTTCGGAGGATTTGGCAAGGTATTCTGACCCGCAGGTGCCTGCTCGGGTAGTGGAGCTGCTGGTGGAGGGGGAACCTGATGCGAAGCAGAGGCTGCATTCTGCTGTTGCAGCCTAGTAATCAGCTCGGCCTGCTGGGCCATGACTGCGGCCTGTTGTTTAGAAAATTCCGCTTGGCGGATGGAATCCTCTTGCATCTGCCTCATGCTTTCTTGCATCTGGCGCATCATCGCCTCTACCACTGATGTATTCTGCTGTTCCATCTGGATGACCGGTAAATGTACTTCTATAGCAGACACAGAAATCTCAGCCTGGCTGTTCACTGTCAAAGTAGCCCTCTGTCCCGGTAATCCCTGCGCTGACACACTACGCCTCCTCGGCCTTCTTCTGGCAACTGGGGGTAGAGAGTGAAACACTGGATGTCCGTCAACGAGATCCTCGGATCGGTTGAGTCGGCGACCTCGTGTCCAGAGTGCTTGGGGAGTATCTACTGGTTCGGAAGCAATCGTGCTAAAAACTGCCCTAGCAAAAAGATAATAAAGCAAAAAAGGAAATAAATAACCAGAAAAACGGGCAGCATAACAGCTTAAATTAAATACACACAACACACAGTCGGGCATACAACACGCAGTTTGATAAGCTGGAAATACACTGTCCTTAATCACTGATTACTGATCCATTTCACTGTTCCCAAAATTGAATCGGATATCCGCAGACAACTGATTCTCAGATACTGACTGATGCCCGCAGACCTGACTGATGCCCGCAGGCCTGAATGATGCCCGCAGGCCTGATGCCCAAACTTATAGACTGATACATGCATTCCTGTAGAGACGCACTCTAAAGCACATAATAGATAAGTGAGAGCCAAAACACCCCTATGTGGGGGTAGGGTTTCCCTGTCCTATTTTGTCAGGAGCTAGGGTTTCACTACGCACGCAGCGGTTTCAAACAACCTATAAACGGGTAAGCAACCTGTCCTAGTTTGGAATGGTCACTATGGATCCGAATATGCACTAGGTCGAATGGTCAAAAAGGGTGTCCCGGTAAAACCGGGGTTTGTGTTCCCATGCTGTCAGAGCCCAGAGCCGATCAGCCTTATGGACATGCCTTGACAAGACAAGCCTCCGGCAAATCGTTCGGGAATGGCATATGGCAAACACGATGTTCCTAGGCGCACCAATGCAAATGCAATGTAAAGAAACACACAAGTAGTCAAAAACCAGATATCATGAGTTCGAGTCAAGTTCTCTAAATCCCCAGCAGAGTCGCCAGAAACTGTAGACCTCCCCGAACGCCCCGGGAAAGGGTGCGAGTCCCCCCCCCCGTTCTGGTTCGATATTGGATCACTACAGTTCGAAGGACTCAAATGTCACGGTTCTTAATCTTGAACCAAAGAGTCCAAATCCGGCAAATCGTTTTTTGAAAACAGATTTTTTGAAAGAAGTGCCAAACATGGACTGCTTCGCCAGATACAGAGTCGCCACCTAAATGTTTTTTTTAATGGGAAATTTAGGAACCCTGACTCGGTGCCAAAGGCCACGTGTCCGTCATCACCAAAGTTGCCTCGGCTCGGGAACTTGGGTACGATTGGGGAAGGTCACTTCGTGAGCACCCCCGCTCGCCCGGTCAAAGACCGGCCTCTACTAACCATGTTATCTGTTTTTGAAAACATTGTATGCTCTTATTCCGATTATTAGCCTAGGTTATGTGATGCTCGCAGCAAACAAGTATAGACTAGGCCGCCTGAATTGGAACAAAACATTTCATGTTTGTTTGTTTGAAAATGGTTTGATGGTGCTACCCGCAGGTAGGCTAGAAACGCGGATTTGCCACCCTCAGGTGGGCTTAGAAAACAAGATTTTGCCATTATCTAGTGGGCTTAAAACAAACAGTCAACGCATTGTCCCAATTCAAGTAACTCAACCTTCACCCACAGGCATTCAAGCAGTTATATCACATAAGCATGCTATCCATGGCAACACTCACACGCATGCAAGGATGCTAAAGCATAAAACTCACCGAGTACTCCAAGCCAAAACAGAAAACCGATTAGAAATCATGCATGATCCTAGATACACAGAATTGCCTAATGCAACACATGCAATAATGCAACTATAGCAGGCTCGGCTATTCTAAATATGGTATGTGAAATGCTACAGCTAACATGTACTCTCAATTTGGAATTGAAATACAAATGCAGTTTGTATGATACGCCGAGCCCGTGCGTGCAAAACAGATGAATGATGCAAACATGCTGTCATACTGTATGCTAATCGAAATATGCCCTATATCTAACCATCGTAAGCGGGTAAATAAAAGGGAAGAAAGACGTGGGGTTGGAAGACATACATCACACTCACCCACACTTTATACAGTTTTGCCCTCGCACAGAGGGTTCGAATAAATACAGTCCGAATAAAAGAATAATACACAGTCCGAATAAATATACAAATTCCTAATTAATTATCGAATTAACTAAGAAAGCTGTAAAAATTGGCCTGTAAGCCAGGGGCTGCCTTGACTCCGCTGAATGATGTATGCTGGGCTGCCTTGCGCGGAAATCCACTCGGATGCCCCGATTAGCCTCTGTTTGCAATGTTCCTCGAAATGCGTGTCGGACTCCGAAAAGTTGCTGATTCTCTTATTTTGCTGCGACAGAGAGCAGGAAAGGGGCATAGCAATGTATTTCACAAATATATGCATGCCTCGATCCTCGTGCCACTAATCACGCATAACGATGCATGATGACCGAGGAATCGGATTGCACAACTCAATATAGGATGCAATGTAGATGAATGCTACAACAAAACCTAACTCCATCATGGGTAATCCGGAGTGTCAGCGACTTGGGAATTGAGACCTGTTCCGTCACTCGGAGTACGAAACGTGCCTCGTTTCCCGTGCCCGGGCTAACTCCTATCCCGACACGATGCAATATGCATGGTATACATGAAATGCAGCTAATATACAATTCTAGCATGCACAATGCTATGAAAATGAGACGCCTCGAAGTGCGTGCCAGACAGGCACGCATACTGAGGCGATGATTCTAAGGCATAAAATGACAAACACGATGCAATTGGACTTATACTAACACGAGTGGACCTCAGCCACACTCACATAAGAGGCCGTCGGATAAAAATGAGTGCCTCAAAATGCGTGCACACGGGCGCGCAAACCGAGGCGATGGCCCTAAGGCATGAAATGACATGAAATATGATATGTAATGAGGCTAAAATGAGATGTCTCGAAGTGCGTGCCCGCGGGCACGCAAATCGAGAAAATGGCATACGGAATGCAATGATGCGAAAATGGCATACAAAATGCAGAATAGACTTATACCAACATGAGAGGACCTCAGCCACTCTCATACGGGAGGCCGTCGGATAAAAATGAGTGCCTCGAAATGCGTGCACACGGGCGCGCAAACCGAGGTAATGGATTAAAGCATGAAATGACATACAAAATGTGAAATGGACTTATACTAACATGAGTGAGCCTCAGCCACACTCACACGAGAAGCCGGCAGATGAAAATGAGGCGCCTCGAAACGCGTGCACACGGGCACACAAACCGAGGCAATGCGTTTAAGCATGAAATGACATGGAAAATGATATGCAAACATGCAAATGGAATTTCAACACTCACAAATGATGCAAAACAGTCCCGAAAGGCGGGGAAATGACACCGAATGCACGGAACGGTCCCGAAATGCGATAACAAGCACCCGGAATGGCCTATAGCCACACTAAACATGCATGGTTGGTACATGGTATGCAAAACAGTAGAAAGGCAGTCCCAAAATAGCATTATTCACAGTACAAAACATGGCGAAATAATGAGCATAGAAGGACAACAATAGCATGCAAAAATACGAGCCAAGAGAGGAGTATTGAAGCAAGTGGTGTATGCGATGCTCAAAATGAAAAGTACCCTTCTACAACACTGATGAGGACTAAAAATATGCACATTTTCAGTAGATGACATTCCCCGAATCAGTAAGAAACCATGGTAAAAATGCTATGCAAGAATGAGGATATATGAGGCTATAACATGAGGTACCCCAAACATTCATCAAACCAGAAAAGATCCTCAATGGAATATGTCAAGAAGATCAAAATATGAATATTTCTAGTTCTGATGATGGCCGAAAACAGAAGCTAGATAAGCTTAAAAAGGCATGCAAAATGGGGTCAAAGAGAGATATAAAGGCAAGTATAAGATGAAGACCCCAAAAAAAGTTGATCCCTTCTACAATATTGTAGAGGGACACAAAATAAGCTCACTCACAGTTCATGACATGTTCCAAAACAGACTTCATGTAGGTCAAACAAATCATGCAAGTTAACGGTAAATATGAGAAATTATGAAGAAAGTTCATGATAGAGAGGCCAAACAGGGTTTAGCCCTTCTTCAATGTTGAATAGGGCATCAAAATAGGCCCACTCACAGTTTACCTCATGCTCGAAAACAGATCACTCATGAGCTAGATATTTCATGCAAAAATAGGGGTAAAACATGGATTCAAAGCAACTTGCATATGGAGCATGAAAACAAGGTTGAGCCCTTCTTCAATGTTGAAGAGGGGCTCAAAATAAGCACAATATCAGTTCATGAGATGCTCCAATTCAGATCACACATAGGCCAAATATTCAATGCAAAATAAAGGCATATAAGAGGATATTGAAAGAAGTGCAAGATAGAGGGCTCAAACAGAGTTGAGCCCTTGAACAAACATCAATAATAGCTCAAAATAAGACCACTTTCAGTATTGGTCGGAGCTCAAAACAGTGAGCAAGTAGGGTTAAGAAATGAGGCAAGAAAATGGTGTAAAAGAGGGGATTTGAGACTTACCCTTGAAGACAAGTCTTTCTTTGCTTCTTGGCTTGAGTTTGTTGCTTCTTAGCCACTGAAAAACCTTCCTTTGATGCTGAAATGGAAGTGGTGAAGGTAGTGCTTGGTGTTGATGAAAAATGAGACCAAAACTTGAGAGTTTGAGAGAGATAGAGAGAGATATGCTTGAGCCAAATTTTTCTAACCCTAAGGACTGAGTTGGGAGGCCCCTTATATGGACAAAAGGAGGGGTGTAAAAGTGGAGGGAAATGCACCCAAGCTTTCCCTCCCAAAATATCCCCCGGATGCCAAAGATATTTTGGAGAAACAGCTATACAGCTGTAAAGTATGCACTGAGGGGAGTGTGGCCGGCCAAGTGCTTTTTCTGGGCCGGCCGGCTAGGGGGCAAAAATGAACTCTTGAATTAATGGCCGGCCACCAGATGATGGTGTCCTCCCAGGTGTGTACAACAAGGCCCTGTGGTTCAAATTTGACAACTCTGAAACAGGAGAAGAATAGGCCAATTCAAAGAGGGGTTCAAAAGTCCAATGAAAATTACTGGCCGGCCAAAGGTTTTTAGTGTCCTCCCATGTGTGTACATCACAAATATGTGGTTTGGGCTCGAAGAAAATGCTCCTAGGGTGGTCAACATTGGCCCGGAAGTGAGAAAAACGGGCGCCGGGGGGCGCCGGAAGAGCATAACAGGTTGTTTGGACAATTACTAGCCTCCCACCCTCCAGTGATCTTCCTTATGATAAAACAGAGGTACCTGCCAAAAATGAACAAAAACCAATACGAAACGAATGCTCGGGGGCCAAACCGCGCGGTTCGAGGTCCCGAAAACCGGCCGTTAAGCACCGAAAGTGGTGTTTGGCCACGAAGTGGGTATCTAAGACCCCAATGTCCCTCGTTAGGGAGTAAATGAGATGCATGCCAAAAACCGGAGGGATCGGAGATGGTTGGGTGGTCCCGAACCGAGGCACACGGCCTGACGGCTCCGAAAACCGGGAACCGGGCTCCGAAATGGGCAAAATGGCCTACGGCCACGAAATGTAGCCCACGGCCACTGAGAGATGGTCTACGGGACCTCTCCCTCCCCTCAGGAAAGAAAACAGAGAAAATCGAGTCTGGTTCGCAAACCGAGACAAGGCACAGAAGGGAGTTCGGAAGTCCAGAGGCAGGGCGCACGGCCGCGACTCTGAGACTTCTGAACGAGCACAATATGCAACATCACCGAGCGCTCAATCGGTGACGTCTGAGTCTTAAGGTCGGTCAAAAATGGGGTGTCTACACATGCTTACGACGAAGCCCTGATGTGTCGGATATTTTCAAGCAATCTGGGACCACTGGCTGTGAGGTGGTACTATAAATTTGAGCCGGCATCAATTAAGAGCGTCCACCAACTCCAAAAGTCATTCAAGGCAAGATTCATCACCAATGAGGTCCAGCCGAAGCAAGCCGACTCTCTCTGGGCCATGCAAATGAAACCGAAAGAAGCTCTTTGTAAATACTCGGCCCACTATTGGGAATGCTTTAATCTGGTTGATGATGCTTGCAATGATTCCATGGCCATCACTGCCTTTAAGACGGGATTGCATCCCGATAGCCCCCTCTACAATTCATTGACCAGGCGTTCCCCCAAAACCGTCTGGGCATTAATGAAGAAGGTTGAAGAATACTGCAAAGTGGAAGATTATGCACTTCGAGTCAAAACTGGACATCAAGCCGTTGAGACGGCCACGTCAGGAGTTATTCAGCCGATTAGCTCCGTGCCTCCAAGAAGCCCTTAACGGCGGAATCGACCCAAACGAGGCAAAATGCATGATTCGCGTCAATCAACCGACCAATGTTCACAACGAGCTAATAAACAATACCAAGTGGAACTGACAGAGCCGATCAATAAGAAATACATGGAGCTGATAGAGCCGATCAATAAGATTCTGTTGAAAATACAACACCTTCCGTTCTTCAAGTGGCCGCCCAAGATGATGGGACCCCCCAATGCGAGAGGACAAGATAAACGATGTGAGTATCATAAAGACTATGGTCATGACACCGATAGTTGTTTTTCTTTAAGAGATCACCAGTGTAGACGTCCTCGAACGCCCCGGGAGGGATGAGCCCCGTTCCGTTCATCTTGGGCTCACTACAGTTCAGGACTCAATTTGTCACGGTTCGTAATCTGAACCAAAGAGTCCAAATCCGACAAATTGTTTTGAGAAAACAGATTTTTGAAAGAAGTGCCAAACATGGACTGCTTTGCTAGATACAGAGTCGCCGCCTAAATATTTTATTTTGGGAAATTTAGGAAACCCTGACTCGTTGCCTAAGGCCACGTGTCCGTCATCACCAAAGTTGCCTCGGCTCGGGAACTTGGGTACGATTGGGGAAGGTCACTTCGTGAGCACCCCCGCTCGCCCAATCAAAGATCGACCTCTACTAACCATGATATCAAGTTTTGAAAACATTATGTGTTCTTATTCCGGTTATTAGCCTAGATTTACTACGTGATGCGCACAGCAGACAAGTATAGACTGGATCGCCTAAATTGGAACAAAACATTTCATGTTTGTTTTTGAAAGATGGTTTGCTACTCGCAAGTAGGCTTAAAATGCAGATTTTGCCACCCTCGGGTGGGCTTAGAAAACATGGTTTTGCCACTATCTAGTGGGCTTAAAACTCACAGTCAATGCATTGTTCCAATCTAAATAACCTAACCTTCACCCACAGGCATTCAGGCAGTTATATCACATAAGCAAATAGCCTCATGGTAAGCATGCTATCATTGCAATCACTCACACACATGCAAGGATGCTAAAGCGTAAAAACTTACCGAGTACTCCAAGCCAAAACAGAAGTTATGTTAGAAATCCATGCATGATCCTAACTATACAGAGATGCCTAATGCAACACATGCAAAAATGCAACTATAGCAGGCTCGGCTATTCTAAACATGGCATATGGAATGCTACAGCTAACATGTATTCAACTCGGAATTGAAATACAATGCAGTGAGTATGATGCGCCGAGCCCGGTGCATGCAAAACAGATGAATGAATGCAAACATGCTATCATACTGTATTCTAATTGAAACATGCCCTAATCTAACCATCATAAGCTGGTAAATAAAAGGGAGAGAAAGACGTGGGTTGGAAGACATACATCACACGCACGTACACTTATTACAGTTGTGCCCTCACTCGGAGGGTCCAAATAAATAATATACAGTCCCAAATAAATGATTACAGTCCGAATGAATAGTACAGTCCGAATAAATACAAAACCCTAATTAATTAACAAATTAACTAGAAAAGACAGTAAATTAGCATGCAAGCTAGGGGACTGCCTCGACTCTGCTCTGGATGATGAATGATGCATGTTTGAGTTGCTTGGCGCGGAAATCCATCGCGATGCCCCGATTAGCCTCTGTTTATAATTGAGCCTGGAATACTGCGCGAAGTCCCAAGAGATTGCCGGTTTCTGATTTACTGCAACAGAGAGCAAGAAAGGGACATAGTAATGTATTTTCACATATGTATGCTTGACTACTCTTCAGGGAGCGTAGTCCTCAATCCTCGTGCCACCAATCGCGCATCTCGATGCATGATGGCCGAGGAGTCGATTTGCATGACTCAATATGGAATGAATGCACATGAAAACATAACAAGCCTAGACTCCATCATGGATAATCCGGAGTGTCGGCGACAGGGAATTGAGGCACGTTCCGTCACTCAAAGTACGAAACGTCCCTGGTTTCCCGTGCTCGGGCTAACTCCTATCCCAAACACAATGCAATATGCATGACATGCATGAATACAACTAATATACAACCTAGCATACACAATGCTATGAAATGGCATACACAATGCTCTATGTAACACGGCATACACAATGCTCTAACATACAACCTAGCATACGCAATGCTATGAAATGAAATGGCATACGCGATTGTAGACACCCCATTTTTGACCGACCTTAAGACTTAGACGTCACCGATGGAGCGCTCGGTGGTGTTGCATATTGTGCTCGTTCAGAAGTCTCAGAGTCGCGGCCGTGCGCCCTGCCTCCGAACTTCCGAACTCTCTTCTGTGCCTTGCCTCGGTTTGCGAACCAGACTCGGTTTTCTCTGTTTTCTTTCCTAAGGGAGGAGAGTCCCGTAGACCATCTCTCAATGGCCGCGGGCTACACTTCGTGGCCGTAGGCCATTTTGCCCATTTCGGAGCCCGGTTCCCAGTTTTCGGAGCCGTCAGGCCGTGTGCCTCGGTCGGGACCACCCAACCATCTCCGATTCCTCCGATTTTTGGCATGCATCTCATTTACTCCCTTTCGAGGACACTGGGGTCTTAGATACCCACTTCGTGGCGAACACCACTTTCGGTGCTTAACGGCCGATTTTGGGGACCCCGAACCGCGCGGTTTGGCCCCGAGCATTCGTTTTGCATCGGTTTTTGTTCATTGTTGGCAGGTACCTCTGTTTTATCATAACGAGGGACACTGGGGTCTTAGATACCCACTTCGTGGCCGAATGCCACTTTCGGTGCTTACAGCCTATTTTCGGGGCCTCGAACTGTGTGTTTTGGTCCCCGAGCTTTCGTTTTGCATTGGTTTTTGTTCATTTTTGGCAGGTAACTCTGTTTCATCATAAGGAAGGTCACTGGAGGGTGGGAGGCCAACAATTATCTCAGCAACCTGTTATGCTCTTCCGGCGCCTCCCGGCGCCCGTTTTTCTTACTTCCGGGCTAATGTTGAACACCCTAGGGCCATTTTCTTCGAGCCAAAACCACATATTTGTGATGTACACACATGGGAGGACACTAAAAACCCATGGCCGGCCAGTAATTCTTCTTTTCATTTTTGAGCCTCTCCTAGAAGTGGATTGTTGTTTCTCCTGGTTTAGAGTTGCCAATTTCCAACCATAGGGTCTTGTTGTACACACATGGGAGGACACCAGCCTTTGGTGGCCGGCCAGTAATTGTCACTTTCCATTTTTTCCCTTGGCCAGCCGGCCATGGGGGGTGGCCGGCCGGCCACCTCCAATAAAGGTGGCTAGCCGGCCAGCTTCCTTAGGATGTGAGCTTTCCAGTTGTGCTTCGAATTTCCCCCAAAAATATCTCTTCGGGGGACCCCCTATGGAGGGAAATATAGAGCTCATTTCCCTCCATTCCAAAGAAGACTCTTCTCTTCCCTTCTTGCACATATTAGTGTCCTCCCACCTCAAGAACACAAGCTACAAGTGTTGATTGAAGGATACACATACATACAACTCCATAATCTTCAAGTTTTGGTGCCTTTTGTTCATCATCATCAAGCATCACCATTACCATTCCATTTCCAGCAGCAAGGAGGGGTTCCTCAGAGGCTTAGAAGCAACTTTCATCAAGCCAAGAGGTAGCAAAAGTGTAGTCTTCAAGGGTAAGTCTCAAACTCCCTCTTTTACACCACTTTCTTGCCTCTTTTCTTAACCCTACTTTCTCACTGTTTTGAGCTCCGACCAATACTTAAAGTGGTCCTCTTTTGAGCTATTCTTGATGTTTGTTTAAGGGCTCAACCCTGTTTGAGCCCTCCATCTTGCACTTGTTTCAATATCCTCTTATATGCCATTATTTTGCATTGAATATTTGGCCTATGTGTGATCTGAATTGGAGCATCTCATGAACTGATATTGTGCTTGTTTTGAGCCCCTATTCAACATTGAAGAAGGGCTCAACCTTGTTTTCATGCTCCATATGCAAGTTGCTTTGAATCCATGTTTTGTCCTTGTTTTTGCATGCTTTTTCTAGCTTATGAGTGATCTGTTTTCGAGCATAATGTAAACTGTGAGTGGGCCTAATTTGAGCCCCTCTTCAACAATGAAGAAGGGCTCAACCCTGTTTGGCCTCTCTATCATGCACTTGCTTCATAATTTCTCATATTTACCGTAAACTTGTATGATTTATTTGACCTACATGCAGTCTGTTTTGGAACATGTCATGAACTGTGACTGAGCTTATTTTGTGTCCCTCTACAATATTGTAGAAGGGATAAATCTTGTTTGGGGTCTCCATGTTATACTTGTCTTTATATCTCTCTTTGACCCCCTTTTGCATGCCTTTTTAAGCTCATCTAGCTTCTGTTTTCGGCCATCATCAGTACTGAAAATATCCATATTTTGATCTTCTTGACATATTTCATTAAGGATCTTTTCTGGTTTGATCAATGTTTGGGGTACTTCATGTTATAGCCTTATATATCCTCATTCTTGCATAGCATTTTTACCATGTTTTCATACTGATTTGGGGGATGTCATCTACTGTAAATGTGCATATTTTTGGTCCCTCATCAGTGTTGTAGAAGGGTACTTTTCCTTTTGGGCATCGCATGTATCACTTGCTTCAATACCCCTCTCTTGACCCGTATTTTTGCATGCTATTGTTGTCCTATCTATGCTCATTATTTCGCCATGTTTTGTACTGTAAATAATGCTATTTTGGGGCTTCCTTGCTACTGTTTTGCATGTCATGTACCAATTATGCATGTTTAGTATGGCTATAGGCCATTCCGGGTGCTTATTATCGCATTTCGGGACCATTCCGGGCATTTGGTATCATTTCCCCACCTTTCGGGACTGTTTTGCATCATTTTGTGAGTGCTGAAATTCCATTTGCATGTTTGCATATCATTTCCATGTCATTTCATGCCTTACGGCCCTCACCTCGGTTTGCGTGCCCGCGTGCACGCATTTCGAGGCATTTCATTCTCATCTCTCGGCTTCTTATGTGAGTGTGGCTGAGGCCCTCTCGTGTTAGTATAAGTCCAATTTACATTCGGAGTGCCATTTCATGCTTTATATCATTGCCTCGGTTTGCGTGCCAGTGTGCACGCATTTCGAGGCGCTTCATTTTCATCTGACGGCCTCCTGTGTGAGTGTAGCTGAGTCTCTCTCATGTTGGTGTAAGTCCATTTCGCATTCTGTATGTCATTTTAGTCTCATCGCATTTCGCATGCCATTGCCTCGGTTTGCGTGCCCGTGTGCACGCATTTCGAGGCACTTCATTTTCATCCGACGGCCTCCCGTGTGAGTGTAGCTGAGGCTCTCTCATGTTGGTGTAAGTCCATCTTGCATTCTGTATCTCATTTTATTCCGTCGCATTCCGTATGCCATTTTCTCGGCTTGCGTGCCCGCGGGCACGCACTTCGAGACATCTCATTTTAGCCTCATTACATATCATTTGTATGCCATTTTACGCCTTAGGATCATCGTCTTGGTTTGCGCGCCCGTGTGCACGCATTTCGAGGCATCTCATTTTCATAGCATTGTGCATGCTAGGATTGTATTTTAGTCGCATTTCATACATATCATGCATATTGCATCGTGTTCGGGATAGGAGTTAGCCCGGGCACGGGAAACGAGGCACGTTTCGTACTCCGAGTGATGGAACGGGTCTCAATTCCCAGGTCACCGACACTCCGGATTGCCCATGATGGAGTTAGGTTTTGTTGTAGCATTCATCTGCATTCATCCTATATTGAGTTGTGCAATCCGATTCCTCGGCCATTATGCATCGATATGCGTGATTGGTGGCACGAGGATCGAGGCATGCATATATTTGTGAAATACATTGCTATGCCCCTTTCCTGCTCTCTGTTGCAGCAAAATGAAGAATTAGCAACTTTTCAGAGTCTGGCACGCATTTCGAGAAACATTGCAAACAGAGGCTAATCGGGGCATCCCAATGGATTTCCGCGCAAGGCAGCCCAAACATGCATCATTCCATCATCCGGAGCAGAATCAAGGTAGTCCCTGGCTTGCATGCCAGTTTTATTATTTTCTTAGTTAATTTGTAAATTAATTAGGAATTTGTACGTTATTTGGACTGTATTATTTGGACTGTACTATTCTTTCATTCGGGACTGTATATTTATTCCGACCCTCTGCGTGAGGGCATAATTGTAATAAGTGTGGGTGAGTGTGATGTTTGTCTTCCAACCCCACGTCTTTCTTCCCTTTTATTTACCCGCTTACAATGGTTAGATATAGGGCATATTTCAATTAGCATACAGTATGACAGCATGTTTGCATCATTCATCTGTTTTGCACGCACCGGGCTCGGCGCATCATACAAACTGCATTTGTATTTCAATTCCAAATTGAATACGTGTTAGTTGTAGCATTCCACATGCCATCTTAGAATAGCCGAGCCTGCTATAGTTGCATTATTGCATGTGTTGCATTAGGCATTACTGTATAATTAGGATCATGCATGATTTCTAATGAGTCTCTGTTTTTGGCTTGGAGTACTCGGTGAGTTTTATGCTTTAGCATCCTTGCATGCGTGTGAGTGCTGCCATGAATAGCATGCTTGCCATGGGGCTATGTGCTTACGTGATATAACTGCCTTGAATGCCTGTGGGTGAAGGTTGTGTTGCTTGGATTGGACAATTCATCAAATGTTTGTTTTAAGCCCACTAGATAGTGGCAAAATCATGTTTTCTAAGCCCACCTGAGGGTGGCAAATCCACGTCTTAGCCTACCTGCGGGTAGCACCATCAAACCATTTTCAAACAAACGAACATGAAATGTTTTGTTCCAATTCAGGCGGCCCAGTCTATACTTGTTTGTTGCGAGCATCACATAGTAACCTAGGCTAATAACCGGAATAAGAACGTACAATGTTTTCAAAATCAGATATCATGGTTAGTAGAGGCCGGTCTTTGACCGGGCGAGCGGGGGTGCTCACGAAGTGACCTTCCCCAATCGTACCCAAGTTCCCGAGCCGAGGCAACTTTGGTGATGACGGATACGTGGCCTTTGGCACCGAGTCAGGGTTTCCTAAATTTTCCATTTTAAAAATATTTAGGTGGCGACTCTGTATCTGGCAAAGCAGTCCATGTTTGGCACTTCTTTCAAAATCTGTTTTCCAAAACGATTTGCCGGATTTGGACTCTTTGGTTCGAGATTAAGAACCGTGACACGAAATCGAGTCCGAGCTGTAGCGAGGTCCCCCGCGGGCTTGTTACAGCGATGCATAATGGACTTATACCAACATGAGTGGACCTCAGCCGCACTCACATCAGTGGCCATTAGATGGAAATGAGACACTCGAGATGCGTGCACACGTGCACGCGAACCGAAGACCGACCCTAAGGCACGAATGCTACTCTACCAAAGCATGGCAAGGCATGGAATATGGCATACAAACATGCGAATTTCAGTACTAAAATATGATGCTAAACAGCCCCGAAACATGGCAATATGGCACCCGATGCATGAGATAAACGCCGAAACTCAAAACTAGGCATACACAATGACCTATAGCTATACAAAGCATGCATTATTTGATCATGAAGCATGAAGACAGAGTCAAGGCAGTCCCAAAACATGAACTTTCTTCGTTCACAGCATGGCCAAAAGGTGCTAGCAAGATAGGCTAAAGTAGCATGCAATTTTGACTAGCAAACATGGTTTACATGGAAAGTATATGAAGCACATGGAATATCACTAAACCATCAAAAATCAGTGAACAAAACATGTGGAAATATGACCAAATAATCACTGAAATGCAGCCAACATGTGCAAAAATGAGGAGCTCCTTTAGAGGGCCATACAAGGAGTTATTAGGCACATACAAGATAGACATGAAGCATGACCAAAACAACTCTGGAAATCAAATATGGTAGTCCTAAAACTCACCAAATTGGGCCTGAAAAGTAGCTAAGAAGCATGCAAAGAGGGGTCCCTTTGGAAGGCCAAAATGACCACCAAACAAGTCAATGTGAGAGGGGGTCACCCCCCTCTGATTTGGAGGCTCAAAACAGTGTTCTAGCCACTAAAAATCCACTGGATTTCAGTGGCTAGAAGGCCAAACAAAGCATGCAATTGGAGCTTAGGTGTAAGGCTCAAAACAAGGGACAATCAAGCATACAAGGGAGAATGTGACCTCAAATAAGAAAATGCCCTCAATAAAACATGAAGATGATGTCAAAAAAAATCCTTTTTCCATTTTATAACAAGTCTCAAAAATGAACATAAATAGGGCTAATCTATCATGCAAAAATGGCCCTAAAAGAGAGAATAGAGACAAGGGACAGAAGCTGGCCCCAAATGGCAAAGAGCTCTTCAACAAAATTGAAGAGGGGCTCAAAAAAAGGCATTTTACAGTTTACATCAAGTCTCAAAAATGAACAAAAGTGAGGCTAAATCAACATGCAAGAAAAAGGCCTAAAAGAGGGATAAAGAGGCAAGTGGTAGCAGCTGACCTCAAACAGAGGAGAGCCCTTCAACAAAGTTGAAGAGGGGCTCAAAACAAGACATTTCATAGTTTATGACCAAGTCCAAAACAACTCACAAATAAGCCTAAAATATCATGCAAAAATAGGCCTAAAAGAGAGTTTAAACACAAAGGGTGAGGAGGAGACCTCAAACAGAGAAAGACCCTTGATAAAACATGGAGATGAGCTCAAAATATGACTATTTACAGTTCAGGTCGGAGTCCGAAAATGCAAGCAACAAAGGCTAAGAAAGTATGCAAAATAGAGCCAAAAGAGAGGGAAAAGAGAATTACCCTTGTAGCCTAAGTCTTCAACAGCTTTTGGTCCAAGGAATGGTGCTCCTATCCTCTGGAAATAGCCTTCAAGTTGCTGGAATGGAGTGTGGAGGTGTGGTGCTATGGATTGGTGTAGAAATGGCCAAGAACCAAGGGTGTTTTGAGGGTTGGAATAGAAAGAGAGGGAGATTTAATGCAAGAGCTCTAAACAAACTTTTGTAACCCTTGAAAATGAGCTGGGGGGACTGGTTTTATAGAGGAGAGGAGTGGAGAAAAGGGGGGGAAAATCAAATTCAAATTCCCCCCAAAAGACCCCCTATCGGATACAGGATCTGGGGGGAAACTGAGGGTGCAGCTGTAAGGAACCAGGTGAGAGGGTCATGGCCGGCCAGGTTCAGAGGGTTCAGGTGGCCGGCCGGGCACTTCCCCTGGCCGGCAGACCAGGTTCAAAAGGGTCAAGCAAGAAAAGCTGGCTGGCCACCCATAATGGTGGCCTCCTATGTGTGCACAACACAGCTATGTAGTGAAAACCCTGAAAATGTAAACCAGAAGAGAGAAAAACCAACTTTCTAGAGGGGTTCAAAAGGGTCAGGAACAATTGCTGGCCGGCCATGTCACATTGGTGGCCTCCCAAGTGTGTACAACACAAATATGTGATTGAGGGCCAAAGAAAGTGGCCCGGGAATGGTCAACACCAGCTTTCTAGCGAGGAAAACGGGCGACGGAGAGCGATGAAGGAATAAAGCTGGCTTTTCGGAGCAATTGCTGGCCTCCCACCCTTCTACAAGCTTCCTAACAATGAAAATGAGGTCTCCACCAAAAATGAAACAAAACGAATGCAAAACGAAGGTTCAGGGGCCGAAACACGCGGCCCGGGGCCCCGAAAACTGACTATTAAGCACCGGAGGTGGTGTTCGATCATGAAGTTGGTCTCTCGGACCACAGTGTCCCTCAAAAGGGAGGAAATAAGGTGTGTGCCAAAAACCAGTGCAAACGGAGGTGGTTAAGCGGTCCCGAACCGAGGCACACGGCCAACGGCTCCGAAAAATCGAAAACCGGGCTCCAAACGAAAAAAATGGCCTACGACCACGAAACGTAGCCTACGGCCACTGGGAGATGGTCTACGAGACCTCTCCCTCCCTTCGGGAAGAGAAAACAGAGAAAACAGGGCATGGTTCGCAAATCGAGACAAAGCACAGAAAAGCCCAGAAGTTCGGAGGCAAGGCTCGTAGCCGAGACTCTGAAACCTCTGAACGAGCATGATATGCAACATCACCAAGCGCTCAATCGGTGACGTCTGAGTCTTAAGGTCGGTCAAAAATGGGGTGTCTACAGTTGCCTCTCTTTGACAGAACTCGGAAGTCATAAGTGACGGGAGTGAATGTCAAAGCCCAGAGATGACCCATTTTTGACAAGGCCAAAGACTTAGACAAACAGGCAAGATAAACAAAAAGATGTGCCCGCAGGCATGGAGCAAAATGCAAAGCGATATGCAAGAAGCCGAAGATACCTCGTGATCATGCAAATGCAAGAAGCTGTAATGAAGCAAATATTCACAATAGATGCAACAGTTTTAAGCAAGAATGCAAAGCAATAACTATATTTCATGCAGTTTTAAGAATGCGGAGAATTATTCAATTCTCGCCACGTCTCACACGGAGAAGATACAATACCTGCGCGATTCGTCTGGTCGCACCAGCTTCAAATGAACCATACATACAATATCGTGCCTGTAAGAGAGAGAAACACATGCTGCCGGGGACCTTCCCCTTCTTTTCGGTTGAACCGCAGGTACTACTTTTCTCCCTGACTATGGTCGCAGCTTTCCCTATTCTCTAACAGGGTGACAGACTAGGTTGATTCAGTATCCAGAATTGAGGCGCATACATATGCTATCTCAATCTATGGGGCTGCCATACAGATTTCAAGCCGAGGATATACCCCTGGGTATTTAAACCAGACTTTAGTCTCGAAAATCCCGAACCTTTGCGTTCTAGGCATGAGCCATTCGAACTCTAGTTTCCACCGTCTCAGTTGGTCTCCTAGGAACTCACCGCAAACACAGGTAGGTGGCTATACCAGACCACTGGAGTCGTTCGGGCACGACAAACACAAAGGAATTGCACCTTTAGAGGATTTAAGGTCTCCTAGACCGGAGAGTGCACAAGCAGTGCGAATGAAGATGCAGGATTTAAGGTCTCCTAGACCAGGGGATTTAAGGTCTCTTAGACCAGGTGAGTACACAAGACAGTGCGAGCTTAGAGGTGCACAAAACAGTGCGAGTAGGGTGAATGCATAAAGCAGTGTGATACAGGTAAGATGCGCAAGATAGCGCGATGCAATGCACTAACAAGTGCAGAACTTGGTACACAACTTACGACATAGCATTCCATTCATTTGGCACACAGCTCACAACACAACACTTTGTTCGTTTGGCACGCAACTCACAACACAATATTCTGTTCGTTTGGCACGTAGCTCGAAACACAGCACTCTATTTAATCTGGGCACACAGCTCCTTCGGGCACACAGCTCGTTTTCGGGCACACAGCTCATTTTCCGGGCACACAGCTCATTCTTCTCGTTTTCGGGCACACAGCTCCTTCTTCGGGCACACAGCTCATTTTCAGCCACACAGCTCATTTTTGGGCACACAGCTCATTTTCTGGGCACACAGCTCTTTTTCGGGCACACAGCTCCTTCTTCAGGCACATAGCTCATTTTCTGGGCACACAGCTCGTTTTCTGGGCACACAGCTCGTTTTCGGGCACACAGCTCATTCTTCGGGCACACAGCTCGTTTTCTGGGCACACAGCTCGTTTTCCGGGCACACAGCTCATTCTTTGGACACACAGCTCGTTTTCCGAGCACACAGCTCGTTCTTCGGGCACACAGCTCATTCTTCAGGCACACAGCTCGCTTCGGGCACACAGCTCATTTCTGGCACACAACTCATTTCGGGCACACAGCTTATTCTTCGGGCACACAGCTCGCTTCGGGTACACAGCTCATTTCGGGCACACAGCTCATTTTGGGCACACAGCTTGCTTCAGGCACACAGCTCATAACACTGCTCAATCTGAACACTCAGTCCATAACACAGCATTTGGTTTGCATTTTTGAACACACAGCTTAAGCACTTGAATTTCTGAACACGTAGCTCAAACTTTTGGCGTGACCACGCAACCCACATTTTTGAAATCTGAACACACAGCTCGAACTTTTGTCACGAACACGCAGCCCACATTTTCTTGAAATCTGAACACACAGCTCAAACTCTTGCGGTGAACACGCGGCCCACATTTTCTTGAAATCTGAACACACAGCTCAAACTTGTTGTCGTGAACACACAACCCACAGTTTTTTAAAGTTGAACACGCAGCCCACAGTTTTTGAAATTTGAACACGCAGCCCAAACTTTTGTGGTGAACACACAGCACACACTGGTTGAGAGTTGAACACACAGCTCACTGTCTTTGAAGTCTGAACACGCAGCCCAAATTTTGAGGTGAACGCACAGCACACACTAGTTGAGAGTTGAACACGCAGCCCAAACTGTTGAATTTCTGAACACGCAGCCCAAATTTTGAGGTGAACACAGCACACACTGGTTGAGAGTTGAACACGCAGCTCATTGTCTTTGAAGTCTGAACACGCAGCCCAAATTTTGAGGTGAACACACAGCACACACTAGTTGAGAGTTGAACACGCAGCCCAAACTGTTGAATTTCTGAACACGCAGACCAAATTTTGAAGTGAACACACAGCACACACTGGTTGAGAGTTGAACACACAACTCACTTTTTTTGAAGCCTGAACACACAGCTCAAATACTTGATTTTCTGAACACGCAGCTCAAATTTTGATTGTGCACACGCAGCACACACTTGTTGAAAGTTGAACACGCAGCCTAAACTCTTGAACTTCTGAACACGCAACCCATTTTGAATGTGAACACGCAGCACACATTTGTTGAAATTTGAACACGCAGCCCAAACTTTTGAATTTCTGAACACGCAGCCCATTTTTTGATTGTGAACACGCAGCACACACTTGTTTGAAGGTTGAACACGCAGCCCAAACTTTTGAATTTCTGAACATGCAGCTCATTTTTGATTGTGAACACGCAGCACACACTTGTTTGAAGGTTGAACACTCAGCCCAAACTTTTGAATTTCTGAACACGCAGCCCATTTTGATTGTGAACACGCAGCACACACTTGTTGAAAGTTGAACACGCAGCCCAAACTTTTGAATTTTTGAACGCGCAGCCCAAATTTCGAGGTGAACACACAGCCCACTATTTCTGAAATCTGAACACGCAGCCCAAACTTTGAGATGAACACACAGCCCACTGTTTTTGAAGTCTGAGCACACAGCTCAAGCACTTGATGTTGAACACACAGCTCGAACTTTGAGATGAACACACAGCTCAAACACTTGATATTGAACACACATCTCACACTTCAAAAGTTGAACACGCAGCCCACTATTTCTGAAATCTGAACACACAGCTCAAATACTTGATGTTGAACACGCAGCTCACACACTTCAATTCTGAACATACAGCTCATATGCTTCATGTTGAACACGCAGCTCACACACTTCAATTCTTGAACACACAGCTCATATGCTTCATGTTGAACACGCAGCTCACACACTTCAATTCTGAACACATAGCTCATATACTTCATGTTTAACACGCAGCCCACACACTTCAATTCTGAACACACAGCTCATATACTTCATGTTTGAACATGCAGCTCCTGTGTTTCATTTCTGAACACGCAGCTCATTCATTTCAATTTTGAACATGCAGCTCATATCACAACTCTGCTCGATCTGAACACACGGCTCATAACACGGTATTCTTTTAATTTTGAACACACAGCTCATTCTGAACATACAAGATGCGACGACGAAACTTGCAGAAGTTGAAACAAATTCAGATGCCCGACATTTTTCCTCTTTCTTTTGCTTCGAAGTCTGGAACCTATATAGCTTCAGATAGGTCCTGCTTTTACTGTTCTCACATGACCTAGGTTAAACCCTGTAGTTTTTTGAAAGAACAAAATCTTGTTTTGCACAAATGTGGAGAACGACACGGCACTCTGAGCACAAAAGGATTTTTTGAAATTAAGAGACGGATTCTTGACCGGGGTATTGAGCCTACGACTGAACACGGCGCACTACGACTCAACAATGGAAAACAAAAGGTAAACAACCTAAACACATCGAGACACGCTCGAAACGACTCAAAACAAGAATCGAGACAATCAAAACAAAAGACACGACACACAGACGTGTTACAAAGACGAGAGACCTCTCAGTGCACGAGGAGCCAGTTTCTCCGGGTATTATTCCCACTTTTTCTGATTTGTGATTCTCACATCACTCGGCCCTCAGGCTCGGTTTTTCTCTCAAAACCCTTTTGCTCACTTTTCTCTCATCGCACATCTCTCTATTCTTTATTCTCTCATTTTTCATCCCTCCCCAGGGTGATTATAAGATGAACAAGAGGTTACGGGTTCACACCCAACACTGTTAGCTCGCGGCTATTTCTTTCGGTGACGTCTAGTCGATGTTCGGATGGGGAATGGAGCATCTTGGTCCATTCCAATTCGTGCTTCGCACTTGGCTTGATACCTCGTTGTTTGGAGGATGTGAGAGCTTTCTGCCCTTTTGTGGTCAGCTTCAGTTGTGTCTTCTTCTGGCGAATAGAGTGCCCTTCTGGCAAGTATGTTGATAATGGGGGAAAGACAGAACATCTGACTCAACTGTGCCCCTAGTTCATCATTTTGACCATTTTTTGTTTTGGTTTTCTACTAAAACAATTTTAACCAAAATGAGAGTTAGATTAACACGCTTGTTCGATTTTCTGATTTAAAATCATGCAAGTTAGGCTATGAGCACTGAAAATTTTTCCTTTTTTTGGTCCAAGAAAATGGTCCAGTTTTGAAAAATGGAATGCTTTTCAAGAAAATAGTCAACCTCAGTAAAAATTCTCAAAAACTGTTTTTGCAAACGGCCACTGCTCACCGAGCATAGAACCCACTCTCGAGATGCACAACCTCGGATTCGAAGGAAAATTGCCCCTTGCCTGAAGGACACTGCATGGCAACGGAAAGTTGCCCCTTGTTTGAATGGCACCGCAGCGCATTGAATGGCAATGGAAAGTTGCCCCTTGTTTGAACGGCACTGCAACGCATTTGTAGTCAGTCCTCAGAGCGACGAACACAACCAGACTCTCGGATACAGAGAAGGCAAAGATGATCAAAACCATTACATGGACACAATCGATTTGGAAGTATTTATGGCTGGACTTCAGAATGAAGTTGCTTACGTATCCCAAAGATGGGAATCAAGCCTCACGTAGTTCGAGGTAGGTACACTCGGGTATTTAACTTCTCCTTCTGCGCTCTAACTTTTGCCAAGGCCGCCCTTTCTGGGTTTTCAACCTTGTGAGCTTTGTTTTTTTTCTTTTCATTCTTTTTCATTTTTTCTTTTCTTTTTATTTCTTTTTTCGCATTTTTTCCTTTTCTTTTTTTCATTTCTTTTTGCATTTTTCTTTTTTGTTTTTTTGTTTTTTTTTTGTTTTTTTGTTTTTTTTTTTTTTTGTTTTGTTTTTTTTTTTTCTTTTCTTTTTATTTCTTTTTTCGCATTTTTTCCTTTTCTTTTTTTCATTTCTTTTTGCATTTTTCTTTTTTGTTGTTTTTGTTTTTTTTTTGTTTTTTTTTTTTTTTTGTTTTTTTTTTGTTTTGTTTTTTTTTTTCTTGTTCTTTTCTTGCTCTAACTTTTGCCTGGGTCGCCCTTCCGGGTTTTCGGCCCAGCGAGCCTCTCAAGGGTAAAAGTGTAGCTTTGTCCATGTCAAATGGTTTTGAGATCCTGGAGTCATCTGAATCCAGGAGAATGGCTGCTGTTCGCCGACGATGCAGGAGTCCATCCAATGGGGGGCCGAATTTGCCCCTAGTGTTGTGGATAGGAACTTAGTGACTCATCTTTGACTCTTCGAGCGCATCTGACATTTTTGCCCCCTAGTTCGAGGGGTGCTTCTATTCTAGCTTCGCAAGCTTCTTCTGATGAGGTCTGATCTTCTTGATCTGACTTTCCTTGCCTCTTGTTCGAGGGCTGCTTCAAATCTGGCCACACAGGCCTTACATTGTGGTTGACCGTTGAACATTCTAAATCCAGGTTCAAGGTTTGAGAGCAAATGGGTGAATCTTGAGGCTGAGAGATCCTAGGCTCCACAATCTCAACAGCGATTCCGCACAGGTCTTCGCAGGACTGCGCAAAACAGTTTGTTTTTGAAATTTTTAAGAAAGCGACTAATTGCTCGCACGGAAGACAATGTAGAACCAATCTGGATCAAGCCAGGATCCTTCTCAGTACTCACATTAACAAGCATGATTTCATTCATTAAGGGCTTGCGTGCCTCTCTTTCTCTCAATTGATCAAAAAAAATTTTCAAATCCCGAGGAATTCCTTCCTCTTTGTTTTCAGCGCAGTGTTCAAAAAGTTTTGAAAAACTTAGGTCAATACAATGATTTTAGAGCACAGAAGAGCAGGTGAGATGGTCCCCATTTCATTCTAGAATTGTTGGCACAACAAGCTCGAAGTAACAATAAGCAAAAATATGACAGCCACACGCCGTTCTATTCGGATTTCCTAGTTGCAACTGGCTCTATAGCAGAGACGGACTCAAGAGAAATCAAAAGGATAATTACAAAACAAAAAACGGTGTTCGAGGCAACAACCTTGGGATCACCTGACATTCTATACAATGGGACTGACTCGATACAGCAAGATAGACCCTTAAGCAAAAGACTGACTCAAAACAAAGAGACTGACTCAAAATGAAACTGACAAAACTGACTCAACACCCAAACCATAAATCACAAAATTAGCATACGCAGATGCTCAACATAGTGTGTGCCAAACGCCACATCTGAAATACACCGAGCGCTGCCCGCAGGTGGTCCAGCCCCTGATCACATACTTGCAGTATCCTCGAAATCCAACAACTCAGCAGTGACAGACTTTGCTGAGATATGTAGGAGGATGACCTCATTATCGATCAAATCTTGCACTTCATGGCGAAGACGGAAGCAGTTATCGGTGCTATGACCAGTTTGCTGGTGGTACGCACAGTACAAGGTAGCATCATGTGAGAGAGGGAGATTCTTCAGGAGAGGCCGAGGCTCGAGGGGTTTAAGATGCCCCTTGTTAACCAAAATTTGAAATGCCCTAGACAGAGGCATGTAGAGGACGTAAAAGACTCTGCATCCTCAAGGCAGGTACTTCGGAGTTTGCTGACTTTTTCCGGACGCACTGGCAAAAGGATCGGCCAGGTGCCACCTTGGCTTTCTGATCTTTTCTCGGTGCAGGGTTAGAATTGGAGGGAACTGTTCTGGCATGACAGGGCCTATCCCGATTTTCTATCCAGCTGGAACTCCCTTCGGTTGGAGTGGGGAAAGCATCATCCACAGTTTTAGCCACCACTGCAAATATTTGCTGTTTACTCAATCCTCCGGCTTTCAAAGCCTCGACTGCCCACAGCAGTTGTTCAACGGGATCGGCATCTGTTCCCACCTTATTCTTACCTCTGGCCTCAGCTTGATCGAGGGTTTGGGTTGCTATGTCAGAGCAAAACTCGGTTGCTGTTGACACGCCATTGCTATAGCTTGAGACAGCCTCAGGTTGGCTGAGCTCGATCACAATTCGCCCCAATAACGGGGGCTCCTGCGGTATGCAATTCCTGGCATAGGATGGGGTTGGTGGCGAAGCCGACATTCCGTAGGCGAGATCAGCCACAGATCGCTGAAGATTGCCGATCATTCCCATCAATTCAAACGTGGTGGGCTCACGAGCTTGACACAACTGTGGCGTCCAGACCGGGCGCGCGGCAGGCGACCCGGGTGGATGTGGCACTTCAACATTGGTCTCATCCTGCAAGATGATTCCTTGGTCTAATGCGGCTGTCATAATCACAATTTCCTCTGAATTTTGGGTCATCATGAGTCTGCTGAACTGAACGGAAGTGATGTGACCGGTGACTGACGGATCGAACGTCTGCCTTGCCTTGGCGAAGGAGAATACTGGCTATTCTGAACTAAATTTCTGAACCCCCCCCCCTAAAAGAGAAAATAGGCAGCATTTCAGCCCAATTTCATCAGAACAGACATAGGCATAACTGTACAACTGTATTCAACCGCCAATCACTGTTCCCCAAGTCATTGCCCCAAAAACTGAATCTGATACCCACAGGTAAAACCGATTCCCAAAATAATGAACTGGTGCCCGCAAGCCTGATGCCCAAACTTGCAAACTGATACATGCATTCCTGTAGAGACGCACTCTAAAAGCACATAACAAGCAAGCGAGAGCCAAAACACCCCTATGTTGGAGTAGGGTTTCCCTGTCCTATTTTGTCAGGAGCTAGGGTTTCACTACGCACATAGCGGTTTCAAACAACCTATATTGGGTAAGTAACCTGTCCTAATTTGGAATGGTCACTATGGATCCCGAATATGCACTAGGTCGAATGGTCAAAAGGGTGCCCCGGTAAAACCGGGGTTTGTGTTCCTATACTGGCAGAGCCCGTAACCGGTAAGCCTTATGGCACGCAGCCTCTGGCAAACCGCTCAGGAATAGCAGATGGCAAACACAGTGTCCTAGGCACACCAATGCAAATGCAATGCAAAGAAACACACAAGTGTAGTCAAAACCAGATATCATGAGTTCGAGTCAAGTTCTCTAAATCCCCAACGGAGTCGCCAGAAACTGTAGACGTCCCCGAACGCCCCGGGAGGGATGAGTCCCGTTCGTTCATCTTGGGCTCACTACAGTTCAGGACTCAATTTGTCACGGTTCGTAATCTGAACCAAAGAGTCCAAATCCGGCAAATTGTTTTGAGAAAACAGATTTTTGAAAGAAGTGCCAAACATGGACTGCTTTGCCAGATACAGAGTCGCCACCTAAATATTTTATTTTGGGAAATTTAGGAAACCTGACTCGTTGCCTAAGGCCACGTGTCCATCATCACCAAAGTTGCCTCGGCTCGGGA